>JAAEAF010005987.1:0-86863 GCA_011037195.1 Triatoma infestans
TACTCTAATGGCGGCCTGGCAATCGGATAGGATTAGAATCTTCTGATTCCAATATTTCCTGTTGATGTTAAACTGGACATATCTGTGATTGCGCGCTGGAAATCGGGTCTTACGCCCATTCGGTCCTTGGGTCCAAAGACTCCTACGGCTTTCCCCTTAGCGGTCAGAATGGATTCACTTTTGGTATTTTGGTTCGAAGAAAAATTCTTAACAAAGCTGTACTTCATTTTAATCTTGAATATCACTTACAAATTCTCGTTTATAGAAAAATCTCTCTACATAATAGGGTTATTATGTGATCTCATCTGTAGGCTTTGTGACATAGGGTAAGAAACACACTTCTTCACATAAAAAATTACTTGGATTTTGGGATGAGGTATAGAGGTTCTGGTTGGGTCGGAATATCCATGGATGAGTTTAGGCTGTTTTCACACATGGCTATTGCCCGATTTGTTGTGGTACCCAGGAAATATTAAGTTGACCAATGTTACAGGACAGGATTTTAATCTAGACCCTAGATTGCTTGCTTTCTTTTTGAATAGTTAATCAATTGGGTAATGTGCTCAATGAACGAAGGATGTCAAAATAATAATTCTATAGATAGAAGGCTAAGTTGTTGACATCCTAGCAATTCCTTTTTTACCGTTACTTCTAACTTAATTAATTAATTTTTTTTTTTTTGTAAAACACGTCATCATAAATTTTAGACTTTTTTTCACTAACAGTCATTAGAACAACAATAAAAGATGTAAAGCCTTGTAAAAGAATAAGATCAGAAATAAGGTTAGATTTTTCTCTTTTCAATGAAATCGGTAAATGTTAATGTGATAACATGTTAATGAGATAACATGTTAATGTGTGACAATGTTATTAAAGACGTTATGTTAGTTTACAGATATTTTATCGATATACAAATTTTGGCACTTTAAGATTTAATTTTGATCGACATAGACTCCTAGGTACGACTTCCAAAAACCCTTCATCCGAGATATAATATCTCGGTGAGCCTGGGAAGGCTAGCTACGGTCTTTCAGTCGGAGCTAGTTGCGATTATTATCTGCGCCGCCGAAATAAGTGTATAACTCCAGAGTCGTCATTTATTCGGATAGCCAGGCTGCTCTGCGGGCAATTGACTCGTGGGAGATCAGCTCCAGGCTGGTGTGAGATTGGCTAGGTGCACTCAGGGAAATTATAGCCATAATAAGGTCTTCCTGGTTTGGGTACCTGGGCACTCGGGTTACAGAGGCAATGAGGCGGCGGACCGCCTGGCCCGGGAGGGTTCAATGAGAGCACTTATCGGGCCGGAGCCGTTCTGTGGCGTCTCAAGATGCCTCAGGAGTGCATCCATTAAGGGATGCAGGACCGATCAAGGGAATGGTGGGTCAAAACTTCAGGCCAGAGGCAGGCGAAAAAGTTTATCCATAGCCACTCGCCCAAGCTAACTGCGGAATTACTCCAATTAGGCCGGGCGGCCATAAGGATAGCAGTTGGCGTTCTCACTGGCCATTGTAGATTAAATAAGCACATGCATCGCATGGGCCTGGCAACGGATAGCCTATGTAGGTTTTGTCAGGAGGAAGAGGAGACGTCACTGCACGTGGTATGTCAGTGCGAGGGGCTGGTCTAGCTAAGGTACCGCCTCTTTGGTAAAGAGAAGCTGGTGCCAACAAGCCTCAGCCAGGGCCCTCTCCTCAGCCTACTTATCCCCCCCCCCCCCCCCCCCCCCCCCCCCCCCCCGCCCCCCCCCCCCCCCCCCCCCCCCGTCCGGGGGCCGCCGCAAGCCCCGGTCCGGGGCGCGCGCCCGCGGGCCGCCCTGGGGGGCGCGGACGGCGCCCGGGGGGGCGGCTCGGGCCCCCCCCGTCTCTGGTCCCCCCCCTTTTAAGGCAAGCAGGACGCGAGATATGCTCTGATATCGGTTCTGCTCTGATTGACCACCTGGGAGCCCCCCCCCCAATATCCCACGTTCCTGGCTAAGTACAGGTATGGGGAGGGTCCCCCCCGGGGAGGTTGCCACAATATCCTTGTTCGGGTGTCGCGGTGGCGTAGGCTGAAGAGCCAGTTCCCACGTTGGAATCTAATCTAATCACCTTGATCGACATAATATTTAATACTAAACAAATTAATTCAATATAATTTATTTTTAAAGTATTTTAATATTTTTTCTTTTTTTCTAATGATTTTTGCAATAATGATGATGATATTGACTGTATTTGAAATTTCTTCAATCGCAAGAGAAGAAAATTTCATTTTACTCATTAGAGATTATAGGCAGAGATATTCTCTTCAATGAGTTAGTGGATTCTTTTATCTTTTTTTTTACCAACCGAGTTATTGCTAAGTAGTGGAAGTTTATTCCGTATTACAGTACTTTATTGATTAAAACTTTAATTGATATTTCAAGACAATTAATATTAAATTGCAACATTTAATCAATACTTAACGTACATTATTTAAGATGCTGATAAATTCAGGGCTGAGTCTACCGGCACAGCGGCGGCATCTTTTAGAGGCTGCCAAAATGGAAATGAAAATGAAAAATAATCATAATAGTAATAATAGTTTCATACGTAACAATTAACGCAAGTACAGTAATGTAATTATCCGCACCTTCTCTTTGATTAATGTCATTAACTGCCGCCACAGAAATTTTCAGTTGTTTCGAGCGTGTATATGTATAAGGAAAGTTGATTTTGCTCAGTGTTAATGACTGTTACATTGCTAGTTTTCTGTTTTCTTTCAAGTTTTCTGTTTTCTTTCAAGTTTTCTTGTTTCTTTTTGATTGGAAGGACTTACCATGATTTCTATTGAACATGAAATCGATCAAAAATTAGACTACGCTGAACTAATTTCTGATTTTGGAAATATGAAAGCTAGACTAGTGAATTTTTATTCTGTATATACCAAAACTAATATTAAATTATAATTAAAATAATGTGAAAATAGTGCTAAAACTAGCAGTATAACGTCTACATTCTGTAGTTAAGTGGATCTGAATAGTTCACCCGTTGTACAAGTAAATAATATCATTCTATAAATGTAAATAATAACTTATATTGTCAATTGATGAAGTCGATGGTTTATTTTATGAATATTTAATATTTTAATCATATTAACAGTGAATTATTAATGGTAATATATTTAAAATTAATGGTCATGAAAGTAATATTGAACATAATGGTTTTCAAAATTCCTAAGTTTAATTAATTTGAGGTCGGAACTGGGGGCGGCAGATAATGGATTTCACGAGGTAGCAAAATTTCTATTACATGAAAAAGATTTTCTTTTTGTTTGTTTTTGCAAACTGAGTAGTTTACTGAGTTTCCTTTGTATTAGGATCCGAAGATCGGAGGACCACAAAAATGAATCAAACTAGTTACTCGCTACCTAGGACAGACTAGGGTGGGAGATTCTATATATATAGAGGTCGCCCTACAAAAGGAAGTTTTAACAACAGTTTATGACCAGTTAACAACGAGTCAGCAACCTTCTATCTCATCACTCAGCCAGTCTGTCTCTTTATATATGTCTCCTACCTAACTTCTGTTTATACTTGTAAAGTCCTTGCAGTTGTCCGATCCTATAGGAGTTTAGTCTACAGTTTTTGGGGAAGAGAAAACTTGATAAATGTGAGTTTACTCTTTATTTGAATGGCCTTGATTGGGGCAAGTTTGTAAGTACACAGTAACAGCCTGGAATTACAGGCAGTTTTTAATAGATCATTTCAATTTTTATTGCTGAAATAATATGTATAATATTGCAGTTTAGTTATATGTTACATAAATAGAGTCAACTTGGCAGACGGACTAAGTCCATGCCTAAAATGTGTTTTGATTTCTATAAAAGAATGTTTGCTTGTTTAGTTTAAATTCTCTGTAAAATATGTTTTGTTTGTTTGTATTTTCTTGAATAAATACAATTATTATTATTACTATTAAGCCCTTGCAGTTTGTGTGTTCTCTCATTGTACAGTGTTCATCTTATATTCTACTTTATTTCTCTTAAAACCCAATCACTCTAATTCTTTCTCCTTCTTAGATCCATTATACCTTAAATCTGATAACTTAAGTAAAAGTAAAGAAAATTAATGCCTATTATTTTGACAGGTTTTATTATTATTAATTATTATTTAAGGAAGGGGAGGGCAAAACCCTACGTGGCAAACCCAAAGCCTCCCTAGGCCCATATAGCTACCCCTAAAGAATAACACTACTGGGTCTGGAACAAAAGTCCAGGCCCAAGTTTTACCCATTTAAGTTTCACCACAGACCGAACAAATCGGACCAAAACCTTAAAAAGACATAGCTTAAGATCCTCTACTGATATCCTATTCCTCTATCGATGTCCTAAACCTAATCTTCTCACAGCCCAAACAATCCGTAATTAGATGCATGGACGTTTCCTCCTTCGTCTCATAAACTCTACAAAAAGGGTCACGCATGAGTCCCATTGTATAGGGATTTCTCCTTAAGCCACAATGCCCAGTGTGGAAGCCAACCAGATGCCTGAGAGAGGTCCGTGAAAGACATCGGATTCCGCTACTCAAAGCTTCGTCCGGACCCCCAATGAGCATCTTAGTCTGCCGACAACCCACTGCACTCATCCATAAGGAAGCCTGACAAACATGTGCCAGAAGACACAGCAACAGCAGGCTTGGGACCAATGAAAGGGAGAGAGGCGCCTAATTTGGCAAACCTATCCACCCCCTCAATCCCAGGCTCTCATTGATTGACATTCTCATTGAGAGGCTTTACTTCCAACTACCGATCAGGGATATCGAGTACTGAAGCGGATCAGCAAACACACTTTACTATATACTATTCATCAAATAAGATACAACACCAAGAGACCAGAAATTGAATCCAACACCATACATAATAAACCTTTAACTTTGCAGTTCGCGCCTTAAGCTTTAATTCAGCTATTGTGGCGCCTTTAATCGAAATACTAATTGGACTCTATTTTAGAAAGAGTGTTAATTTTTTTCCAATCCCTGGAAAGAAACCTGACAAAAGTTTTAAGTGAACTCGCCAAAATAGAAGAAATATATGTTTATAAATATTTAGTACACTTCGTTATTGATTTAAACAATAATAGCATTCTCATTAAAGCGGTATATACCTTTACAGATTGTAAAATTAAACACACTTTACTACAAAATATTGGAATACGTAGATATAATAAAAAAAATGTTGATCTTATGTTCGTTAAGTACCTTTAAAAAATATTATATTTAGACTGGTCCCCCTCAGTTCTCTATTGTTGTCTCGTTATGCGAGAGTGTAACATGATGCTAATTAGTTAAAAGCAAAAAAAAAAATATCTGGCACATACTACATCCCCTCTGTTCAGAAAATGGTGAATATCTTTTTTGTAAATAAAAAAAACAACAACGAATATTTATTGCAATCATTTTATCAATAAATGTAAATATAAATATATGTGATACATTAACATATTTTTTTTTTATATATTCTTATAATTGATACAATTGTAAGAAAATGATAATAATGTATATATATATAAGAAATAAATATTTGCTAACTTATAAAATTTATACCTTATTTAAAATTCGACAACATTATTGCACTATATACAATCTTGTTTACATTTTAACAAATTCAGAACACTTAAGGAGAGGCACAAAACAGTTTATGGCTTTATGGTAATCAATATAAACATAAATATGTGTATGTATAAGTGTATATAAATATATATACAACATAGAAAGATATGTATATATAATATAGCTGACCTATTTAAAGCAGGAGACATCCTCTATATTAGACAGGATTTATATCAAATAAGTGTCTCTATTCTAGGTTAGAACGTGGCATTTGATGTTATTCTTCATTTAATCATTGTGGCTTTCACTACACTGTTCCTATGGTTAATTATTAGCCATTAACACAAATTAAAAGTGTTGAAGTAATGAATTCACAAAATTGAAATAGCCATTTGCTGCATCGTCAAATTTTTAGTTGATTTTTTCATGATATCCCAACAGTTTACACATTTTCGCAACACGAGTGCCCACATTTTCAAAATCTAAAATGTAATTACTTAACTAGTAAGCACACAACATAAAAAAATAAAAAGTAGTTAAATATTGATATTAGGAGAAGATACTTCTATAGTGGATTAAATTATTGTTGAATAGTTTGTGAGTTATAAAAGTGCCTATGACAGCGTTCTTCGCCCAAATTTGTATGAAGTTATGGCGGAAATGAATATACCTCGCAAGCTTATAAGGTTGATCAAGCTAACGAAGGCGGAGTTTACATGTAAAGTGCGCGACCAATACTGATGTATCCCCAGAATTTAAAACGAAACGACTGAGGCATGGAAATGCTCTCGCCTGCCTTTTATTTAATTTAGCCTTAGAAAAGGTTATCAAGGATTCCGGGATACAGACGTCACTGGTACTATTCTGAACAAGTCCGTCCAACTGCTAGCATACGCAGACGACGTTGAGCTTATAGCCTAGAGTGCTCCCCGCATTGAAGAATGCTTTACGTGCCATTCTAGAAGCAGCGTATCATATGGTCCTTACTATTAATGAGGAAAAGACAAAATACATGTATGTGGGAGGTGGCAGTGGGTCCTCCGGAGGAAATATAGAGATCGACACTATTGTCTATTCAAGGGTACAAGGATTCTGCTACTTTGGCACTCAAATTAACCATTCCAATAATATTTCGCTCGAGATTTTGGTAACAGAATTATGGCTGCCAATAAAGTATATTTTAGCCTGATTAAGTACAGCAAGATTGATCTCGAGAATCAAAAAATTTAGGCTTTATAAAACGCTAATTAGCCCCGTGTTAGCTGTGCCTCACAAGCTTGGACAGTCCACAAAAGTGATGAAAAAAAAAAATCCTTATTTTTAAAAGGAAAATTCTTCGAAGGACCTGTGAAGGAAGGAGAAGTTTGGAGAAGAAGGAAAAATAACATGGAAAAGTCACATTTTGAGATCCCTTGAATCCAAACTGGTTTTTAGAAAATGTTGTGAGATGTGAGATGTGTCTAAACAAACATCTCAAAAACGAAACGAAAAATCGCAGAAACTTCCAAATTGACCGTCCGTGTAGGTGTCACCATGGGATCCGACCGGAACTTATCTATCAAAATTCCTCGAACTAAAATACTTCTTTGATGAATAGATTTTTTTTCAGTTTTTTGTGATTTTCTCGAAAACGGCTCCAACGATTTTCTTTTTTTATTTAAAACATTTCTCAGAGAAACTTTGTTTAAGTGAGCTACAACTTCTTGAAGAGAGCTGTAAGCTTTTGGTGGATAGGTGGAGTTATGCTTCCTTCGAAAGTGCTATTCAATTTATTATAATAATCTATCATTTAAACGCAATTAAATAGAATTAAATTTGTTGCCAATATTCAGAGTTTAAAGAAAATCTGTTAAACGGAAAGGCGTTTCTACTGAACAGTTTTTTTCCGAAAAACGCTTTCAAAAATTTTCTTTAAACTTAGTATATGGACTTCATATACAAAGAGCTGTAACATTTATTTGAATCATTTCACCGGAAAAATTCATTTAATGTTGTTTTTGACAGGATTATGTTTCCATTTTAAAGTGCCATTAAAGTTTATTATAGAATTCTATAATTTAAATAATATTAATTAAAATTAAATATGTTGTCAAAATTTAGAGTTTGAAGAAAACTGGTTGATTCGAAGTGAGTTTTCACTGACATTATTTCTGTTTACTAGAATTTTATCCATAAAAAGAAAAACTGACGGATTTAATTAAATTTAGTAAAACATAGTGACTGTTTAGTGAAAATCAGGAAAATAAAAAAATAAAAGTGAACTCTTTTTACATCCTGTTATCTCAACATCTGGTTGGCCAGTAAAAACAGGAAAGATAATTAATATTAATTGAGGTTAGATATCTCGGTTGAGCTCTGTTTAATAAAAAAAAGCAAAAATATAAAGTGAAGAGTGAAAATATTAAGTGGACTGTATATAATATAATAAAATTGAGTGAGCAAATGGGAAATTGTAATAATAAACGTATAGGAAAAATGAATATATAAAATAAATTTAAAAATGGGTAGCAAATATTACTTATTATCACTTCCAATAAGCTAAAGGAATGGTGCTTACCTTGAAACGCAGAATCCTTATCACCACTGTAGAAGACCCATGTGTGTTCTTAGCCCATATCGGGGAAAAGGGGAGAGGAAATCATAGGAGTAAGGAAATAAATCGTATGTGCTTCCAACTCTTGAGTCTTTGCCAATACACTGTCACTTGGCTGATGGCTGTAGATAATAATTAAATGGGCTCCCAGAAGCTGCGTGGCAGTTAACTAATCGGAAGTAGCAACCATGTGCTTTCACAGTGTGCTCGAGCAAGCCGGGAATATCGTTAATTCAGTCGACAATGGTATCAGCTTATTAACCACTGCTCAGGAAAACCAGAAGTGACTAACATGGATTTTCACAATTATGGGCAACCGAACTGGCCTGAACTGTATAGACAGATTTTTTTACTACTGAGAGTGCTGCATTACAACTTACACGTACAAGTATTACAGAGTGACTGACAGAGAGAGGAGAAAATGCATAGATTACCCCTCTCTACTCTTAGGACACAGCTTAATAATTTAGTAAATTATAATCAAGGTAGTATAATACCCACCACGAAATAAAATTATTGTACGCTGATGACGGATCCTAAATTCTACGCAAATTTAAATTTAAATTAAATACCGAACACTAACTATAAATAAGGACGTATTACTTTTATTGAAACCTTTTTTCCTAGAATGTTTGAATGTTCATTTAAAGAACTTGGGGGGGGGGGGAGGAAGAGTATATGGTTCCTCAAAAAGTCAATTTATTAAATTTAGATTCTCCTATTAAAATAAAATTGAAGATTAAGTATAACATTTATTAAAAAAAATGTTTTACAATGTAATTATTGTATCAATGTTACATAGGTGAATCCAAAGAGTTTTTTAAAAAAAAAGAATCAAGACGGACTAGACATTAATAATAAAAAAAATTGGCAGCACTGCTCTCTCTCTCTCTCTCTCTAAACGTGTTCTGACTTTCAATCATACCATCGATTTCAATAACCCTTCCATTTTAACTATTTACCCCAACCATTCAAAACGTCTTCTATCTGAATCCTTACAAATTCACCTGCATCCAAAATTCTATCAATTTAAAAAAAAAGACAAAGAAATCATAACTACAACTTACAACAATATTTTTCTAACACTAAAACAAAGATACTCGACTAGTAATTTGTTCTTCCAAATTTGAAATTGCCGCGCCTTACTACAAACATTTTTCTTATCCCTCCCACCATTTAACAATTTTTTTAAATTAAAAAAAAAATACTCTCTCTTCATTTCAATCTCAACGTTCACTCCTCTCCTACCCTAAATGTATTTTTATCTTTTTTTTATTTTCTCTTATTGTTAATATTTTATTTAATTTACTGTCACTTCTGTTTTATTATTTCTTCTATTAATATTCCTTTAATTTAAATTTTTCTTTTTGTTATAAATCTATGCACTTTTTCGTAACTATAATACTGTACAAGAATGTATTTTCTCCAATAAATTTTACAGAGCTCCTGAACAAGGGCACCAATGATACCCGAGAAACGTAGAGCAACAAAGAATTCTTTTTCTTTAAAAACTTTTCTGGACATTGCCGTACAAACATCTCATTTAGTAAAAAGTTTGAAAAAAATTGGTCACTTAAATATGTGTAAACTGCAGTGAGTGAATGTTGTGTGAGTGTTTCACACGAGATTTTTTTAAATATATAAACTGTAAGTTGGTTATACCTTATTTTTTAAATTATACTTACTACAAAAAGATATAATTGGAATAGTATAGAAATTCATTTTCTATGGTAATACAAGAAGTTTTAATATCCCTTGAATAGGAAATATTTCAACTAATAGGCTTTACATAGGTATATTTTTTATGTACGGATAAACAGAATACCTCAAAAACAAAAATCGAAGCAAGTACAAACAGGATATCCTATTTGTATAGTACCATGGGATCAGACATGAAGATTTCTGTTAAAATACGTCTTCAAGTGGAAGTGTAACTTTGCTGTTTTCCTTTTTCTTTTCTTTTTTGTTAATTTATCATGATTTTCTCGAAAAACAACTTCAGCCCAATTAACAGTTCTAATATTTAAAGAATATTAAGATATATTATGTACGTATTACAGAATTTACAAATTTCAATAAAATCGGTTAATGAAAAGTATGATTTCACCGAATAAGTTTTTGCAATTTTCATGTTTTTTTTCCTCAAAAACATCTCCAAAAGTGATTTTCTTTAAACATGAATATATGCTTGGAAAATCTCAGGAAATATTCCGCTTACGCCATCAATCAACCAGGAGATATTTACAAAGATTTTGGTCATAACTGTCTATTGAAAGTGCCGGGGCATTTTATGGATTTTTGTTTTCAGATTATTTGAAGTAACTGAACAATACTCATATACGAGTATAGTAAAATTAATTTATTCAAAGAATGTCAAAGGATTAACAAAAAAGAAAATTATCTTACTGGCACCAAGCAATTGAAAAAGAAGAGTAAGAGAAAGTAAAAATAAAAACTGCAATGAAGATGAAATGTAATTGGTGTGTTGAGTTATTGTAGTGTAGTCGTAGCTTGTGTAGCACGAGCGGTTTAGTAAAGGGCTTGTAAGTATATATGTTTAAGAGAGTGAAGTATCAGTAATAAGAAAGTAGTCACCACTGCTAACAATAAATATATTCTATTAAATTAATAACTACAAGTTATTTGCAAAGATATTATTTACTTTTTATTAAGCACTGTTGCTAAGAGAGAGAAAAACAAGTGTTCTGCTTTTGAATGTCTAGCCCAAACTATCTTGAAGGAATGTCTTCTAATTGTTCGTTCAAATCTTCCTTTGTGAGAAGAAGGGGTAGACGACAATGCTATCAAGGTTCATGAACTCTTCCTCTGTAACAGTACTTCTTCTACCTGGGTTACCCTTTTTGCTAACAAGCTCGCATTGTTCTCATAATTTTCTTCAATTAAAATAGATATAATTTCTAGCATCCATCACAAAAAACACTTCGCTCTAATGAAATTTATTATTACATAAATATATTTCGGGTGTTCGCCCATCATCAGGATGTATTTGTAAAAAAAACAGTGTGATAACATACACTTGCACACAACAAATTTAATTAATTCATTCTAATGGAATCTACAGTACAGTGTATCAACTAAATTTGCTCTGTGTATGTCTATGCTATCATACTGTTTTTTTTTTTTTTACAAATACATCCTGATGATGGGCGAACATCCTAAACCGGTCGATGATACCACAAAAAGAAGCAGGCTATCACGGAAATTATCTCTGATGCTTTACAGCTTTGCGGAACCAATCACAACCACATAAATATATTTGCTTGATGCTTTCATTATTATTATTTTTTTGTTTTTGTTTTTTGTAACAGGAAATAACAAAGTTTAATTAAAACAATTAGAAAATGATTTGGCATCGACAAACTACTAACATATTATTTGAAAGTTTCTTCAGTTTTATTTACCTTAAAAATATACTTGAAAAAATATGTAATTTAAAATTTTTTTAACTGATGAGTAGTTGAAATTTTACTATAACAATAATAACGTAAAAAAATAAAAAAAAATAAAAAAATCTGGCATTTTATCGTCATAACATGCATATTCCTTTTGTTCCTGTCTGGTTTCGGATTTTCATCCATCACAAGAGCAAATTCACCAAGTTCGGATAGAGAGTTCACTTCACTTGTTGGATTGTTGGTTGTATATATGTGCGAGAGGTATATAAGGTTATGTTACTATGCATGTGTGTTTAATGACAAAATGGAATTATTATAAATTATTAATATTATATATTAGAAATTTAATTATTAAATTAATTTAATACATTGAATTAATCATAATTTATAATAATTCCATTTTATCATTAAACACGCACTCATACTAACATAACCTTATAACCTCCCGCACATATATACAACCAATAAACCAACAAGTGTGAGTGTAACTGGAAACATTATGTTGAAGTGAACACTTTACACGAACTTGGTGAATTTGCTTTGAAGATGGATGAAAATCCGAAATCCAGGAACAAAATGAATATGCATGCTACGACAAATAAAATACGCACATATTCATCCACTTTTTTTTTTTTTTTAGCCCCCACTTCTTTAATTTTTGAGGCGAGAAATTTCGCCTAGAGTACGTAAAAACATCGGCGACAGGATGTTAGTGCATTTGAGAAGGCTCTGTGCTTGGATAGGTTCAAGAATCTTCAATGCTCAAACTTATTACAGACACGAAAGTGTGACTTAACTACGTGGCGCTTACGGCCTTATTAGCTTGGGAATTTTCCACATCCTATTCAACTCTTCTTTTTCCTGGACGTGACTTCCTTCATCTTCTCACCCTTACGGCTTCCTTCCAAGAGGTTACGGCTTCCTTCCAAAGGATACCAAGTCTGGTTCACTATACATTTGACAGAGCTCGTTTTTTTTTTTTCTTAACCTCCTAACACCCATTCTCACCCAGACAGGACCATATCTTTTAGGTTTTCGTAGGTATTTTCATGAAAAACTCTTGCGAGTTTCCGGGTTGATACCGTGTCCAGTGGTTTATTATTGTTATTATTTTTGAACTGGGTGCCTACCCAACCTGGTTTGGGACTGGAGCCTATATGGCCTATTTGCCCCTCAATTCATCCTCCTAATTAATCTCCCCTGGTAGTCTACCGGTCAATCTGCAATATCCCAAGATAACGTTCAACTCCAACTCACCCAGGCAATCCCGCGAGAGTGGTTATGTGGACCCATCCACATGTTTAAAAAAAAAAAAAAATTCCATTACTAACTACATATGAAAATTGATTAAAAAAAGGTTGTTTTCTTAGTTGAAAGGTACAAACTAATCCTTGTTCAGGTAAATTTAGAAATGCAAGTAGCACGTTGGATGGATGGTATGATATCATGTTAGATTCAGTATACAAACCGTATAATATATTCAATTTTATTCCCATAACTGCTTTTAGAAATGTAGTTTTTATACTCTCTGTTTTTATGTGTATTTACATAGATTTCTATAATATCTCAAGTTATAATGTGCCATTATTATTATTATTTTTTTTTTTTTTTTAAGCAGCTAGAAAGCTACTACGAATTTTCTTATAATATCTTGCTTAAACATGAAATCTATTTATAACATCTATAAAAACAAATATTAAATGAAAATAGGAACACTATAATATTCTGATATTACAAAATAAAAAATACCCATGTAAATATTCTAGAATTCGAAAATATTAAAGAGTGAGATAGGGGTGGGGGAAAACATTTAATTATGAAACCTGTGATAATTTTTTTATTTTATTTTAACTTATTGTTATTATAAGCGGCCACACCAAAAAAAAACAATAAATATATTATGTGAGGTTTATAAAAAAAATTAAAAAAAAAACAAAACTTATATTATTATATATATGTATTATAAGAATAACATGAGGCACTTGGTTCAGTTGAGAGGGGACATATTTTAGTGGTATAATTTTTGTTAAGTAGTTACTAAATAGTCGTTTGTGGAGCCATTTCTTCTTTTTTTTTCCCCGGACCACTTTGAACATACTTTATAATACTGTTGGAATGACACGTAAATAAGTTCCAGACAATCGGGCATTCTTATTACACCACGCTGAGGTAGTTCGGACCACCTCCTTCAATATGGTAACAGTATTTATTTATTTATATATTTATTTTTTTTGTTTATTAAATGACCAGTTTAAAACCAGTTTAGTATCAATAATTTGTAAAAGACTGCACCTGTATATTATATGAAACAGTCAATGGTTAAAAAAAAAAAATAGAAATATTTTTTTAATTTTAGAAATAGCTAAGTAATATTTATGATTGTTTATGTTACATTTAAATTCACCTTTTACATATCTGAATTTATTGCCGTATACGGTCACCGCATGCGTTGTTTTTTTTTTTATAGTCGGTAACACTTTCAAATAAAATGAAAAATAATCCTCTACAATGTAACCATAACAACATTGATATGAGCACCTACTGTCTACTTTTTTTTACATTGTATTTGGGGGGGGGGGGCATCGACAGCTTTGATCATTAGCGCCCCATATTCGAAAATGTTAAAGAGAGCTGGGAGGGGGATAACATTTAATTATGAAACCTGTAATAATTTTTTTATTTTATTTTAAATTATTGTTATTATAAGCGGCCACACCAAAAAAAAACAGTCAGTTCCAATCTGTGGTCACTCGAGCTGGGATGACACTAGTACCTTATTTGGCAGACACACACAATTCTTTGCTCAGCAAAATAGGGTGAAGCCATTGGATGTTTATTTTCTTCCTACACTTTCCCACTTATGTCATCAATCTAGCTGACGAGGGGGAGTGTGGAATATTATTGTGTCATCCCTTAACTACCAAATGCATCATTATTTTGCATTTGTGAATGTAATTTTCATAGATATTTAGGATATTTAGTTATATGACATTCATTTATAAACTTATTCATCACGGAAAAGTCAAATTCAATCCACAGAAATGTGTTATTTAAGAAAGGTTTTAGGGAAAACTAAAACAGTCAAGGTAAGAAATACCACAGTTAGAAGAGATCTGCGCCAAGAGCCAGCCATAGATTCGATCAGAAGAAATCAACTCAGATGGTTCGGACATGTCGCCAGAATGGGAAATGAAAAAATCGCAAAGCTGGTATACGAATCGAAGGTGGAAGGCAGGAGACGCCGCGGCCGACCAAGAAGAACCTGGGGTGAGGAAGTGAAGGAAGGTTTGCAAGCAAGAGGAATAGAATGGGGAAGTAGAAAAGAATTGGCCAAAGATAGAGATGAATGGAAGAAGCTATGTAAGGCCTCTACGCTGTCTAGACGGTAGGAGAGGACAGGACTATGTTGATGATGAATAGTTATATGACTTCGTTTATGGAGGCTATTGAACAAACTAAGTGAGGGGTGCAGGTCTTTGAATATATGTTCCTGCATCTTCTACAATAGGCTCATCCTAAATTAAACTATACCTAAGGGTTTGAAATACTTTTATAAATTTTATTTCAACCCCAAGATAAAAGATAAAATTACTAACCTAACCATTTATACCAGCATTTTCGCTAATAAATACATTCCGGCTAAATGTATTCATGTTATAAAACCATATACGCTAATAAATACATTCTCGCTAATAAATATATTCGTGCTAGTAAATACATTCATACTTAAATATATACATGAAGAGGAAAGTACTCGATATTCCTTTCCCCTTTAAAATAACTAACCTAATGGTTGAAATACTCAATATACTTTCACTCAGATTTGCCTTACCTAATTACTAAACCTAGATTTGTTATATAGATTTATATCTTTCAAAAATGTTTACATTGTAGTGTTGCAAACTTTACCACTAACGACTGGTCTTCATTTCTTTTCGACAAGTTTTGTAAAAAAAATTGATTCTTATCTTGATTTTGTTTAAAAACGATTTACAAATTGTGCTTTTTCATAATATTTTGATATAAAATTAAAGAAATCATAAAAGAATTTTGATAAACTTCTTCAAGATTTCGAAGAGAAATTCATCACTCTTCATGAGGTATTTTTCTTTTGAAACGTTGGAATTCCCAATATATATATTATATATTCATATTTTTTAGAGAAAAAATAACTAGCATTAAAAAAAAGTTTACTCGACAAATTTTTGCTACTTCGGAAGTATATATTCATGTGTGCAATAAGCTTCATGCATGAAAATTAACAAAACAATTACAGATTAAGAATAAACTGATAAACGTGAGAACCACGTGAGATCAAGATTATATTTGATCCCAGTCTTTAAATCCAAATATTGCTAAAAAAAATATATATTTATTTTATATAAATGCATTGAAAGTAATTCATAAATTCTATCAAAATATCCTTGATATTTTGAAAAACATTTGGACATGTGATGCAGCCTACGTAAAGTTTACCACTCATCAAATGGGCCCGTAGCTTACTTGAGTTCAACACCCCTGCTGTAAAGGGATCTTCATTGAGCTGTTTATTAAAGTTTATTACAGACTTTGCCTCATACAATTTGCTTTAAGTACTGGTAATAGACAATGGGAACCGGTTAGAACTTAATGGAACTTTGTGTTATTTTCCGTGTTTGAGTTATACTGACAACACATCCGCGTCCCATCATTACACTAAAGTATATATACATATATATTCTACGTAATATAAAGCTGAATCGAAAATTTGACATCGTAATCACCAGCAGTAACAGAAAATTTGACATCGCAATCATCAGCAGTACGAGAAAGTAAAAAAAGTGGTTTTCCAGAATTTATGAATATTTTTTTTTTTAAGGAGCGTCAACATCTATAGTCATTGGTGCCCGGAGCCTTCTCAGTGCACTACCAGCCTCCGGACAGTGTTCTCTTGTTACAGACAACACTGTCCTTCATCGGACAGTGAGCTGTAGAGGTTCCTAGGAAAAAAAAAAAATCTAAGGGCAGCACAGCTGGACTCGAACCCAGATCCTCCGCGTGGGAATCCAGTACGCTACCACTTAGCTATTCCCTTCCCTGTTTGTATATTTGTGTGCACGCATGCGTGTTTGATATATATATAAACCTCATTTGTATTTGTATGCTGTCAAAATAGAAAAAGTTTGCAGTTATATTTAGGTTAGGTTCTACTAGAAGATCCGACAATAACATTACTTTTTTTAAAGTCGATCAACCGGAAGTATAACTTTATTGATTGAATTTTAAAATTTTCCTAATTTTGGTTTTCAAAACCAACAAACGTAAGTGTAACAGAAACTTATTTTGAAGTGAACTCTTTAGACGAACTTGATGAATTCTTTCTGACAATTGATGAAAATCGGAAACCGGTCAGGAACCTATGAATATGCATGCTAAGATGGATAAAATAACAGAAGTTTTTAATAGATTAATTCTTTTTTTTAACAAATTTATTTATGGTTCAGAGAATATCAAATTTAATAATTAAATAACTGAAGTAATTATTTGTTATAAATGAAACCTCCAGACTACATTTTTATCCACCTTTTCAGATAAAAATAAAAATATAAAGAAACATTATAAATTACTGTAGGTTATACAATAAATATTAAATAATAAACAGGAATCAATAGATACATTGTTTTGACATATATATATATATACTTATAGTATATATATATATACTTATTATGTAGGGTTTATGTAGTTTTATTGGCATTGTTAATGAAGACAACTTATGTACTAGGTAGTTAAATACATAAATGATCAAGCCTTCAAATGTAGTGGCTAGTGTGTTTATCGAACAAGGTTGATATATATGTGTCGGTGATTAGCATTGTTTATTATACACTTCATTACAAACATTATTCTTTTGTTAAATACATAAGCATTGTACATACATACAAACAACCTAAATAATTCACTTACTTTGTTACACATTTTTTTTTTCACTCTTTTATTCAGATTTTTCTATTTTTATTCCAGTTAAGTATTTATATGGAAAACTGATACATAAATATCAGTTTTAATTTATTATTGTTCTGTGCAATAATTTACTATCAGTGTTGGTTAATAACGATACTGGATTCATATAAATATGGATTATTGGCTTGAGGGTGTGAACAGTAAGGGCGTGCATAGTAATGGTATATTCATTATAACAATGGCATACACTATATTTATTATTAGAGATTTATGGTTGATTATCTGTGAAGAATATTGCAAATGTTATAAATCTAGGATAGTGCATCGTTCTTAGAATAAACTGCGTAAATGAAACATCGTTGAATAGGTGATTGGGGAGTGATGCTAAATCTAAGATAGCTTCTCTGCTTATACAATAGTATTAATCTTGTAAAGAAAACATTGAAACGAAATAGATTTCTATACTAGACCTTGAAATTTAGTGAACATCAGAAACTGTACAGGAAAAAATAAGATAAAGGCTGGGCAGAATTTTGAGGAATACGGAGGATTGGGTAGATAAAAGATTTTTTATTCTTTTAAGTAACTGCATCTGAATGATGATAATATTTTTTTTTTTTTTTTTTTTTTTTAGGCAACATTTGGAAGGTGTAATTTATCCTTATAAGGTTGTATTTTTCATATGATGAAACTATAAACGGCTTTACGATTTACGATTGTAAATTATAAATAGAAAATTTTAACTATGTTGTCAAGGCGGAAGATTGGTACAATCTTAAGAATATCACCTACACATTTATGACAAATGATGGATATGAATGAGGATTAAACGAGAAAAAGAGGAAGAATATATTAAAGAACAAAGAGAAGGGGTGATAAAGAGAAAGTACCGCTAAGAATTTGGATGTCCCGTAGATGAAAGATCCAGATAAGCACTGTTAAAGAAGCTCTGCTGTAGAAGTCTTAATTAGGGTTAGGTAATTATAATTATAATTCCATTAATTCTCCTTAATTTAATTTTGTGAAATAAGTAGTTGTGCAAAACACTTAGGCCTTCGAGTTGAGAGACCATGTCAGAGATATTTCTTCCATATTGCTATAGAATAAGAAGAGGATATTATTAGTAGACCTAACACTACTGTGATAAAGCCAAATACAATATGGGCGAAATGTCAGTTTATAACAAATCACTGACTCTGCCTCAACCTGAAGATCTAAATGTCTGGCATAAAATAGCCGCGGAATCATAAGTTGTGTGCCCACAGTGTGGCACAATATTTGAATATGTGCCGCTATGGATCGCTTCTTTCAAGTTTCCTCCCCCTTAAGAATCTGGTACAGTAATACAGTATAGATTGCTTACTTCCATGATCAATGTTTCCTTTAGAGATTGATTATAATATTGTAGATATTAAGAAATAACACGTGAGATAATTATTAATAATATAATAAACTACAATCATGCCTCTATTTATTCCCCTATAAGATGGTTTTTATTTTTTAATTACTTATCAATTCAATTTAAATGAACTTTTGTATGGAGCCCTTTAATAAATAACATAAAGTAGAAACTATTAATTGTTATACCGATATATACCGATATTGTAAGGAGAGATAAAACCAAAAATTCGAATTATCTCCTTTAGCATTCTTTTAACCAACAAATGTTATATAACCAAATCGATACACGATGAAATATGCTACAATTATTGTTAATTATTGTTCTATATAACATTTTGTTAGAATGTAGTTTCTCTTTCCCATTACTAAACAATTAAAAAAAATCCTGAACGTGATTGTAACCATATTTCTAGGGGAGGGATTAGCTCAGTGATAGCTCGTTGGACTAGCAATGCGGCAGTCCCGGGTTCAAGTCCAGCTGCTGTCCTTAAATTTTTTCTTCCTAGGAGCCTCTTACAGCTCAGTGTTCGATGGTGCACAGTGTTGTCTGTAACGAGAGAGCCGGCTGTGCACCGAAAAGGCTCCGAACTTTGTTGTAGATATATGGGCCCAGAAGGGCTTCTGATAGCATAGAGGTTGGTCCCTCCCCAAGGTAAATAAAAAAAAAAACATATTTCTATATGGTATGAACAAGCATTTTAGTTATAATTATTAGCAATATTTACAAATCTTTAAAATTTGTGTGAACCCAATAACAACCAAAATGCTATACAGGTAATTCAAAATAGTGATAATGATCAATGTTTTCTTTTTCTAAAATTTGTGATATACCATTAAACCATTGGTATTGTAATCATAGCAATGTTTAGAATTTTTTATTACCAGTTACCACCGTATTTCTATGTCTAACATATTTGAATACATTATTTTCTCACACTCCTAGTAGGAGGAAATATTGCTATCTTGCCAAGTTTTCGAAATGGAATTTTAACCGGAAATATATGTTTTAGAGTTCCCTGAATACGATAAAAATAATTTTAGCGAATAGTCGGGGTTTGTGTGTGTGTGTAAGTAAGTGTATGTGTTAACAGAATAACTAAAAAACTAAAAGTCTCAAGAAGCTCAAACGTAGTATTCCATTTAGGCACTACTACCGCATCAGACAGGAACATTTCAAGCAAAATCCATCAACCGGAAGTGCCACTTTACTGAATTAATTTTTTTCTCCGGTTTTTCGTGATTTTCTCGAAAATGTCACAAATTTTCTTTAAACTTCGTACACTATCTGCACACATACCTATCACTTTTATTTAAATATTTTCTCAATAATTGATTTTTTGGGGGATTCTGAAGGAACAGTAGCGTTATGGTTTCCTCTAATTTACCACTTCATATATTGCAGTCTAGATGTTGTATCGCCTACATAATTAGAAGCATTGATATCCAAATTTGAACAAAATCGGTACTGTAAATGTAATTTTACAGAATAGGTTTTCGAGTTTTATGGAATTTTCTTGAAAACGGTTATAACGATTTTTTTACTTTCTCTTACTCCTAATAAGAGGAAGTATTGTAATCGTGTCAAATTTTCGATATCGAGTTTTCACCGGAAATATCCGTTTTGAGGTCCCCTGAGTCAAAAAAAGTGGTTTTTAGCAAATGGTCTGTGTGTGTGTGTGTGTGTGAACAGCATAGCTCAAAAACGAAAAACCGTAGAAAGTTGAAACTTGATATTCCGTTTAGGTATCACCATGGGATCTGACAGTACGTTATCTGTCAAAATTCTTCAACCGGAAGTAACATTTTACTACTTGGGTTTTTTACATTTTTCTCAAAAATGGCTCCGACGATATTCTTCAAACTTAGTGTATCAACTACACATACAAAGAGCTACAACTTTTATTTCTAACGTTTCTAGGGAAAATTCATTTAAGGGCACTTCCGGGGGAGAGGTGGGGTTAGGTTTCCATCTAAAGTTTTATTTCAGTTTATTAAACAATTCTATCATCTAAATAATGTTAATTAGAAGTAAATATGTTGTTGAAATTCCGAGTTTGAAAAAATCGGATAACCGGAAGTGCGTTTGTTTTAACACTTTACTAAATGATTTTTTAACTTTTTCGCAATTTTCTCAAAAATGGTTCCGACGATTTTCTTGAAACTTCGAATATAAATTACACATCCAAACATCTACATCTTTTATTTAAAACATTTCTCTGGGAAAATTCAGTTAAGGGCACTTTTGAGGAGGGGTGGGGTTAGGTTTTCCCCTAAAGTGCTATCAGAATTGATTATACAATTCTATCATCCAAACAAAATCAATTAGAAATAAATAGATGGCTAAAATTCCGAGTTTCAAGAAAATTAGTAAACCGGATGTGCGCTTATACTGGACAGTTTTTTCAGTTTTTGACGAATTTCATTAAATTTGCTACAAACCTATAAAAATTGTCAATTATAATTTTGAGAACTGGAATAAGAGAAAGTTGTGTGAGTGTTTCACGCCAGATTTTTTTTTTTTTTTTTTTAAACTTGGAATGCTTGCTGCATAAAGTAAAGTTAGGAGACACGACACACATTTCAAAGTTATGCCCAATATAAAACATATGCATTTATACGTAATATGTCAACTTCTATTATCTACAGAAAAATGTTATTTTTCGAAATAAAGACATTCTAATTTATATCCAGAAACCAAATACAAGTACGACAAGAGAGACAATTGGCCGTCTCTCCTACTTAGCATAGATGACGCACCACATACAAGAGAGATGCCGTACCTCTTCTCTGCGAAGGAAACATGGCCGATCCACATGAACCTTGGTAAACACTACGGCTATGAATCCAAATTTAACTACAGCGTGGAAATCTTTCATATCAGTCGCAATTAATATAGTATATAAGAATTTACTAATACTTATGAATATTCAGTTATTCACCAGATATAACTTGATGCGTATAAATGTTCGTAGAACACAGAAGAACATAGAAAATAAATGAAGAATTTCGCAACAAGTTTGCTTCTGATCTCTCTATTCTTCGACTAACTTGCATGAAATAATGCTTGCGTCTTCTTTCCCACCCACCGACAGTCATCTCTCCTAACTTTACCCTAAATAAAAACATATTAATTTTTATTTATAGCGTTTCTGAAAAAATTGTTTTTATGTGGTTCTGAGGAATTATTTTGGGCGTTAAAATTCAAATGTGTTTATTCATTATTGAACTTTCTACCTGTCACCATCGAAACAGGTTGGCACTTGTCCACTCGCCATCTGTATTTTTCACTAAATCCATTTTTTGTTTTCTATTGGATGAAAAATTTTTAAAATGGCGTTGATTATTTGTTATGATAACTGAGTTAGGAGAGTATATTTCCACATTACCAATAATAGCACATTGCCTTTAGACTTGAATAAGTTACTTCATGTGGTAAAATTATAACAAATTCTGATTCTATCATAATATTGGTATTCATGAAACTTGCAATATCCATATCGATTCAATTTCGATAAAAAAAAAAGAAGAAAAATTGTAATCACATAATTTATTGCATTCGCTTTTAACATTCGCATGAAATGATAAATCAGTCGCCATATAAAGTAAAATACGATTAGCATTTAGATTGAGAATAATTTCAATAAATAGAAATTGTTTCTATTTGTTAATAGAATAATTTATAATCGGATTGTTTCATTGATTTTTTTTTTTTTTTTTTGGTTCATAATGGGATAGTTTTGAATAATAAACAAAACTTGTCTTGTGATCCTAGGTGTTATTGAGTTATTGCTTTCAGTTATAACTAACAGGAAGAAAATGGTTTAAAATATTCAAGGAAACTAATGTTAAAATTTGGGAAAAATTAATAATTTTGTCATCAAAGTGATGAAAATCTAATGTGAAAGACGCACTCGACTTTCTATGGGCACTTAAATGGACTAAATGGTGGTAGGAGTTATCTCGTATATCAGAGTGAAACTAGTATGGAAGCATCCTCTGTCGCAACTAAATGCTTGTAAGGATAGTTTAAATTTTAACCCAATTCACAAGTCCCCCGAACAAATTCAGTTTTCTGGAAAATTCTAAATAAAAAAAAAAAAGAACATTCAGTTAAGTCGACTTCCGGTTGCTGAATTTGCCTGAAACCCAAAGGGAATACTAATTTTGTACAACCTGCAAATTTTGCCTGCAAGGGGTATCTGCTGTATGCAGTTACAAAGGGGAGTAGCGACCCCACGGGTTACCACAGCTCAGTACTCTATGCAATTCGTCATAGCAGTGCACAATACACTTAAACTACAGACACTCTACGGTTTATAGACAAGGACAAACACACTACACAAATTAGGGTCTCCGTCCCTAGTTAACTGGCATAAGCCAAGGGAGAAGGAAGGGATTAGCTCACTGATAGCGCGCTGAACTACCAATGCGAAGGCCCTTAGATTTTCTCTTCCTGGGAGCCTCTACAACTCACTGTCCAGTGATGAGCAGTGTTGTCTGTAGATAAAAAACACTGCTTGGAGGCCGGCTGTGCACTGAGAAGGCTCCGGGGGGGGGGAGCACAATAGTTCTTTCAGGTCCCAGAGCAATAATCCCCTACAACAATCTATAATCTACCTGCAAATTTTCGTTTTTTGAGTGATTCTGTTAACATACACACAAACAGACCAATCAAAAAACTTTTTTCGCACAGATAACCTCAAATCATGTATTTCCGGTAAACATTCAATTTATAAAATTTGATGCGATCACGATACTTCCTCTTACTAGAGTGTGAGAAAGTAAAAAATATGTAATACAGTAAAATATGGCTGTAGCAGAAAAAGATTGATGCAAGATAAGATCCGCTACCTAGTTCGGCACGTGCTAAATTCTAACCAAATCTTACGGTTTGCAGCAACAATGTAGATTGTAGAAACAGAATTCCGTCCTTATTGCAACCATTTTTCTACGTAGTATATCAACAACAAGACCAATGAAAATGTTGGTAAACTGTTCTAGAGACGTTGTTTACCCGTGAATCATTTCTTGATGGTCTCATTGATATTTTTATGCAAAGGACCACCAGTTGGTTGCAAGGGTCGTTCCTTTGCCAACATATGGTCTTTTCGTGGTGGTTCTATTCGGTATTCACTTAAAATATTGAGTCGGACATTGCCTATGAGCCGTTATTGCGACATTAATGTCAGAAAATATTTAACCATTGTGCCTATGTTTCGAAAATGCTGTGTACAACTAATTGAATAGAAAAATTCAACTTGGGAATATTTAGAGTTCCATCAGTTTATGGTTTGACAAACAAAAAAATAAAATAATAACTGACAAACAAGGGTATTTTAGAATTTGTTAGGTCTAAGCCAAGAATTGAACGCATTCGTGCGAAATAAGTTTACAGCCCTTAAACTACTAGATATAACGGCTATAGCCATGGACTTTTTACCGGACTCGGCAAATCCTACCCGAGCTAAAAAAAAAAATGGTGAAAACCTTTATGGCAACATTCTATTTTCTGCATTAATAGACTATTAAAATTTTATAAGATTCATGAGGTTTTCATTATTTAAAAAGTATAGAAGAAGTGAGTGATTGATTAATGAATTCTTTAAGTGCTCATTGTTTTGAATTTATCATATTGTTTTGAAATAAATAAATTAAAACACAAATATATAAAAAAATATATAACAAAGGCGCAGGCACCTGCCTTGGATTGTCCTTCCTGCCACTCACAGATTTATACGCCTATAAAACGAAATCCTTCGGCCTTGTTTTACGAGCCACAATAACCGGATTTTAAACAGATAGAATGGACATTATATTGGATGGAGGTGTTCAAAAATAAGTATATTCAACTTGGGTGGCACATTATAAAGGAACGTCTCTAAAACAATTTTTTTTTGTTTTTGTTTTTTGTAAAGATTTCTCTTTTATTTCTTTTCCAAAAAATATTTTTGTTAAAATATCAAATTTTTATATTATTTTTGGAAAATTAATTTGTGGTTTCTATTTCGAAAAATATGAATTAATTATTCTCAATATTTATTCAATAATAATTAATAAAAAAAAATTATGACTATAGTATGAAAATCGGAGAAATATTTTCAACACAAAATGCCATAACTGATAAGCTGATAAATCATGGTTTTTTTATAAGAATACGTCAAAGCTCATTCCAATCTATATAGAGAATAATAAATTTAATATTGGCCATTATGAATTTTATTTTTTTTTACTTATTTATGAAAAAATACGAATCCAAGATCTGGCTTAGGGTAGAATCCAGTATCACTTGTAAGTCTTAATCTGCGTTTTTTAAATACTACTGAAATGTGATTGATGTGTTGAGTTGTAGTAGTGGCCTGTGGCTTGAGCTGTTTAGTAAAGGGCTTGTGAGAAGAATTATCAGAAATAAGAAAGTAGTCACCACTGCTAACACTAAATATATTATCTTAAAATGATAGCGATAACTTATTTGCATAGAATGTATAAACTTATTTAATATATTGTGGAAACTAGTTAGATTGATTTTACTTAAGGTTAATGCTAAAACCGGCACTGATGTTTACTGGTAGACTGTCTAATTCAGACTGTCTTGAAAGAATACCTTCTCTTCATAGTTCAAATCCTCCCCTGTGAGAAGAAGGGGTAGACAATGCTAACCAAATTAATGAACTCTAAAAGACAATGGTGGTCTTCTACCTGAATAGTCCGTTTTGCCAGTGAATATTACATTTTCTTCATAATTTTGATAATTTCAAATAAAATATATTTTTATATTTCTGACATCCATCACTCAGCCTAAACAATTATCTGGTGTTTTTTTTGACTAGATATGAATTCGTAAATAGATTGATTTCAAATTCTAATGGTTAGCATAAAAGATCTATCGTCTCCCCTTTGTGTATTCCTATTTGCTTGAATATTTTAGTTTAACTTACTATTATGTTTAACTTGTAATTTAGGATTTTTTATCTTACACTTTCATGTTATGCTTACATAATATTGACTAAAATTATTAATTTTCACAATTTTGTTTAATACTTTAATAATTATATCAAATAATTTAACAATTTAATCTTTTTTCAGTACTAAAAACTATAAATAAAATAACAATTCTGATTAAGGTACGTAAGACGGCTGGTCTATTAGCCACTAACTATACTGTCTATGGTTTTATGGTGGTATTAAATGTATATTATATTCAGGGCTCTACGAATCGGTGTTTGCTTACACAACAATTCTATACGGGACCTATGCAACGGTTGATCGTGGAGCCCTTTTGAAAATGATTATATAATATGAAACTGTTAATTTTAATTTAAAATACTACATACCTTAATGATTATATTATCAGCGTAATCTTATTATTTAATATGCACATAAAATCATAAAAGAAAACCGCCATAATAAGACATTTTGCTTAATGATATAGTGAGTTACATTTCTACCAAAAATAAGTCACACAAAATCTCTATGCTTACTTTCAACTAAATATATTAGAGGCACTTGCACAAGAGTAGTGTCATAATGTTGTACGAGAAAAAGAAATTATATACAGTGAAAAAACGTTTAACAAGAAAACGCTTAACATGAAAACTCGGTTAACACGAAATCATACTGCGGTCCCGACAAAATACTGTCTAATTTCATACATTTTTTTTTCCTTTTAACACGAAACAAATATTGCTTAATATGAAAAGATCTCAGTTCTCGGAGGAACAAAATATATCGGTTTTCTCCAGTCACTTCGTCATACAGATTTTCTTGGCCAATTTTTTTTCGTTAGACTACTACTTTCGTTGCTAGGTTTTCGTTTATCTTTGGGTAGATAGAGTCTCCAGCATTGTCAAAATATTTCATTAGTTTTCGAATTCAGCGAATTTTGTGTTTTGTAATTTTAATACATAAACTTATTTTTACTTTCTCTTACTCCTAGTAAGTGGTAGTATTGTAATCGTGTCAAATTTTCGATATCAAGTTTTCACTGGAAATATCCGTTTTGAGGTCCCCTGAGTCCAAAAAGTGGGTTTTTAGCAAATGGTCTGTGTGTGGTGTGTGTTGTGGGGTATGTGAACAGCATAGCTCAAAAACGAAAAACCGTAGAAAGTTGAAACTTAATATTCCGTTTAGGTATCACCATGGATTTGACTGTACATAATCTGTCAAATTCCTCAACCGGAAGTACCACATTACTAGTTTTTTTTTTTTTTAACTTTTTTGCGTTTTTCTCAAAAATGGCTGCGACATTTTTCTTTAAACTTGGTATACGAGTTACAACTTTTATTTGAAACATTTCTCTGGGAAAATTCATTTTAGGGCAATTCATTCAAGTTATGGTGGATGGGTGGGGTTAGGTTTTCTTTCATATAGTGTTTTTTTTTTCAGTTTATTAGACAATTCTGCCATCTAAATAATGTTAATTAGAATTGAATATGTTGTCGAAATTTCGAGTTTGAAATAAATCGGATAACCGGAAGTGCGTATACTTTACCACTTTACTAAATGTTTTTTTTTTTTTTACCTTTTTCGCAATTTTCTCATAAATGGCTCCGACGATTTACTTGAAACTTTGTATATAAACTAACATACAATGATCTACAACTTTTATTTAAAACATTTCTCTGGGAAAATTCATTTAAGGGCACTTTTAGCACCCTAATAACTTACTTCAAATTCCATGGTTATACGTACATGTCTATTTCACATTTTTGCGTTTTTCTTTTTCGTTTTTGAACTAAGCTGTACACACCATGTACTGTATACACAAGCATACTTACAGACAGTTTTCTAAACACCACTTTTTCGGACTCAGGCGCCGACTTCAAAATGTGTATTTCCTGTGAAAAATCGATACCAAAAAATTTGACAGAATTACATTACCAGTAATAATAGAAAGTAAAAAAAAAAATACCAGAAAACTGAAAAATACATTTCAGGAAAAACGCACTTCCGGTCATCTTGTTTTTTCAAACTCGAAATTTAACAACACATTAAATTCTAATTAATATTATTTACATGACAGAATTGTTATAATAAACTGAAATAGCACATTAGAGGATAACCTAACCCCACACCTCCCCCAAAAGTGCCTTTAAATGAATTTTTCCCAGAGAAATGTTTCAAATAAAAGTTGTAGCTCTTTGTATGTGCATCAGTAGATATAGAAAAGTTTCAAGAAAATCGACGGAGCCATTTTTGAGAAAAATTGCAAAACGTTAAAAAAAAAACAACTTTTAAAGTGTTAATTCCGGTGGAGGATGTTTGACGGATAACTACTGTCAGATCTCATGGTTATACCTAAACGGAATACCAAGTTTCAACTTTCTACGGCTTTTTGTATTTGAGCTATGGTGTTCATACACACACACACACACACACACATATATATCTATATATAGACACACACGAACCAGTTGCTAAAAACTACATTTTTGGACTCAGGGAACCTCAAAACGGATATTTTCGGTGAAAACTCGACATCGAAAATTTGACACGATTACAATACTTCCGCGATTACTAGGAATAAGAGAAAGTAAAAATGATATAATAATATAATTATTTTATTGATTAGTGGTTAATTTCGCAATGCTGGATAATCTTTAGAGACAGTCTAAAATCTGATATAATATGTTTCTTTTAATTAATTCTAACTGTTTCAGATTTTAGAAGCAAAAACAGCAGGATTTATTTTCACTAGAATCTTAGTGCTCCTAAGGGTGAATCCCGCCTGACAGTAAGAATAGTACTGATAACTGATATATCATCAAAAGATTTGAGGAAATAACGTTTCGCAAGGAAACTAACTTTACCATAGCAGACAATCAATTCCGCCTACTAATTGTTAGATTTTTACACACTGCTACGCATAATACACCTGTCTATTGTGATTTTCATAATGCCCCTACTGCTCAATAGATTTGTTTTCGTACCCATTTCTTCTCCATATTTAAAAACAAACTAAAGCGACAGGCATTTTTCTTTAGATAATTTTTTTAATTCAATAAAGAAAGATTCAGCGACGGATTCCACAAGTGTGGAAAAATAAGTATGGATTGATTTGAAAATCAATTTGATGTTTTTTAACATTACAATTGAATTTAACAAGCGCTTAAGTTAGTTGCGGTTATGTGTTAGATTATCAACAAAAACAGCACTTAAATGTTAATAAAGTTCCTTAAAGGAAACAAATGTATTTTATTTGTTTGTTGTCCATTGTTAAAATCTCAGTATGCACTAAATTGACTCACACTTTACCGTATAGATCAGATCATAAAACTATAGTATTTTTATTTATTTATACAATAAAATGTTCAACTGAAATAATAAACCTCTTTTTAAGTGAACATATACAGGCAGTTAGTAATAATAGTATAACATCAAATATAACGGCTCAATTAAAAAAGGTTAGCTATAGAGAAATCTTTTTATAGCGGGCTTCATTGTATTCAATAAGAATCTGGTGTAAATCATGAAACAACTTACAAAACTTAGGTGGGGCAACAAACATTGGACGGTATGTTTGTTTGTCGGTTTATTTTCCTTCTGGGCAATAGAACTCATCGTACAAGGGTATTTTTATTGATTAGAAACTGGGAGCAGCAAGCAAGTGTTCATCGGTGAATGTGTTTTTATTATATATGTATCCCTCGGAGGTCAGCCAATACCTTGGTCTGCCACTGTCAGGTATTTAGGCGTGGTTCTCGACCAGAGCCTCACCTTTGCTAACCACATAAGGGATAGAATCAACAGGGGAAAGGCAGCCATACGTGTGTTATTTCCCTTGTTTTGTAGGGAGTCTAAGCTCTCCCAAGAAAATAAGCTCTTGCTTTACAAGACAGTGGTTAGACCAATGTTATTATATGCCTGTCCCTCTTGGAGCTTGGCATGTCGATCCAGTGTCGCCTCGCTGCAGGTGATGCAGAATAAGTTTCTGAGATTGGTAACTTCCTCACCCAGGTATACCCGAATCCTTGACCTGCACGTTTCTACAAAAATTGATTATGTTCAAGAATATATCAGAGTTGCCACAGAGAAATTTTTTGACAGGTGTAATTTAAGCCCTAATCAACTCTGCAGAGTAATAGGGGATTATGCCTTGGGGGTTGTGCTCAGGCACAGGAGAGTGAGGAGCGCTGTATTATAAAGAATTGGCCGCATATAGCTTGGGTTTTTTTTTTAATTTTTCCCTAATCATTGATATAATTAGGCTTCAAATAATGTATATATTTACCTTTAGGAGGTTATAGCTACTAAAGCTGACACTCCTGAGTTTTGTACATTTTTGTAAATTTATTGTAAATAAAATGATTTATCTATCTATCTATCTATATATGTATCGTTTTTTGATAGATAATGGTGAATAAATGCTAGACAAGTAGAAAAACTGACTTGCCAATTGCATTGAGCCTACAAGATTTATTGTTTAATCCCCTGGCTGTCAGAATTTCCTATATATGTTGTAACCCTTAAAATGGGTATGTGTGGGTGAAAATAACTATTATGTTTAGGATGGTGAGTCGAGGACTCTGAGGGAACTGGAGCTGTAGTGTGTAAAAGCATTATAAGAAGTCACATGCAACTGTCAAATGTGTCAGTAACAAACTCGCGAGGAATTCTCGCAAGCATTGAAGCACTGATTATCATGGATTATCAGATTGGATTATGCCTTCTTTCGGGAATATGAACAGAAAAAAAAAAATCGAGTTACTCAATTTTAAAACCATAAAATACCTCTGATTTTGTAATTAAACTAGGAAACAAATCTCCTACCCACATTTCTGTACAATTTTAAACTGCGTGCCAATTACATAAATAAAAAAATGTTTAAATCTGCCATCAAAAACAGTTTTTTTTTTACTAAAAAATAGATTTTTTTTCCATTTATTTGTAATTTACATCTGTATATAAATACAATAGTAAATGTGTGGAAAGATACAAATCACCAGAGTCACTTGAGTGGAGAACTCATCCAGTGATGAGACTCCATAAAAAAAAACAGTAACATATGGCTTTACTTAGTTAATAACTTGGTTATTCAGTAGAGACTCTCGAAGCCAGCAGCGTTTCAGTCGTCTGGGAGGATTATCTGGTAGAATAGAGGAACTTAGCTGGCGTACTAAAGGATTAGAGTGAGCAGAGGGGGACAGATGGAATACTTTTTATATTTGGTGTTAGCAACTTCGTTTATATAAGGAATATTAAGATCTTGATGTAGGGTAAGATTTGATACATAGAAGAGGGTATTGACAATTTTTCTGAGGATTTTGGATTGGAATGATTCTGGATTTGGCAGGAATTGGATTTTTTGGTTGAACCTCATAGTTCAATAGCGTATGGCCACATAGTTTGAGTAATACCAGGTAAATCAGTCTTTTATACTGTAGGCATAGTTTCAATCGTGTGCCGAGAGTACTTCAGTCAGTTTAAATAGTCTATTGAGGTCTTGTCTTTTTAGTCAAGTATGGGGGTTCCTGGTGAGGAGGAAAAGATATTAAAAAAAAAACTTTTGATATAGATACAGACTCGGAAGAGCTTTCTATTAATATTGATCTATTGTTAAACGAAAAAATGAATTTCGTTAATAAAAATATTCAATAAACAACTCTATAAAGTCATCCAAGCTCAGAAGCACACTCTGTACAAACAAACATTAGGAGTGGCAGTAAATTATTGCTTTGACCTTAATAAAAATAAGGCCTATCTTGCTTTGAAAAAATTTCATAGATCTTAGTACTAATCAGTTAAATTATCTTGAAAATCTTCAGCATCGTAGCTGCATTCACAATTAAAAATGATATTAACAAATGAAAAAAGTCAAGTGTATTATAAAGGACTACTAGAAAGCATGTTCATAAGGAAGTTCCCTTTTGCCGTTTAGTTCTGTCTTACACTACAAAGTTATGTCAATACGGATAGCTCCCCGTAGGTATACCACCCTAAGAACACACACAATACATTGAGGGCCTGCAGATATAGTTATGAATTAGCAAACTCCGTTATATTTTGCACACTGCATTCAATCTACTTATGTGACACACAACATAGTCACATATTTTATGTAGTGGGGGATTTGCTTTATAGCTACTTCTTCTGTAATGTAACATTGAATGCAGCTTCCCACATTTTCATACGACGCTAGGATCATTTCTCCCACTTTTTGTACAGGAACGACAACACCGTTTGAGAATTATCGCACCAGTGATGGAGTGATCTAACCACAAGACTGACGCGTGAAGTGGAGGTCGGATTTTAGTCAGTTAAAAAATAAAAATAAAATTAAGGTTTTTTTGTATATACCTATCCGTTAAAAAAATATATATATATATATATAACTCAATAAAAATATCCAAGAGACAAACTGAATCACAAGATAAATAGATTTAATTGAAAAAAAAAACTAATAAGTGGCATGTCTAATTAATAATATTCCCCTTAAAAGAAAAAAAAAAAAAAAAAATGGTGACTCAATAATAATAACTCGTAATTTCTACTACTTTATTATTATTGTCTATAATGTGTTTATTACGGTCTTAATTTACCATTCACTTCAATAGATTTCTGGCGCAAGTTTTTGTATCATGATGACCTCATAGTTAGGGGGCGCCAACTGGTTAAGTGTCTTTAAATCAGTTAGCTACAACAGTTGATCTTTGAAGGTCCATTCTTTACTGTTCAATAAGCAACAAACTAAAAACTTGTTTTTTTTTTTATTTCGCACAGATATGGAATCGAGGTTAACTAGTTCTTTGTAGGTAACTAGTAGCTCCTACTGAGTATTATTATCCATTATAATGTTATATATACATGATTTAGGTACTTAAAGATACTTATTCTTGCTTATTCCAGAAATTTAACTAAAAATTATTTACATTACTAAATGACTACGTTAAAGAATCAAAAATTACAGTTTATCTTGGCGAACTAGTTCTTTCCTTATAGTAACTTTTAAAAATTACCACCTCTATATCAGTTAGTTTCCTAGCTGTAGATAATATTACGCACATATAATGCTACAATAACATCATAAGTATTCAAAATATTTATTAGTGCAGAACTTCGTTTTCTAGTATACGAATTGAAACTGATGCTTGATCGTAGCACCGTGCTTCATTTTGCTGGTTCGGACTTGTTTCTCCTTTTCATCTATTGTCAAAAAGTAGGTGTCAAGTTTATTTAAATGAAGTTAACTCTATAAACGATAGATGAGAATTTGAAACCGGTCAGTATCAGCAAAATAAAGCATGTTACGACGAATGAAATCATAGAAGTTATGCAGAAGTGCCCAACTAGATTTTTAAATAAAACTGATGCTATTGAATTTTCAGAAGTGGGACGGCAAAACTAAAACCAATGTATCGCTCATGTCAAGTTTAATATTTAATTCTATAAACTAATAGCATACCAAGAAATTTTTAAATTATATAACTACTTTATTTCTCTACTTTATTATTAAATCATTACTCAAATTGGCATGTAAACAGTTGTTGTTGTGGTCCGCAGAGTTGGTAAGCATCACAGATAATTCAATGATAGCCTGCTTGTTTTCGTGGTCATCAACCGGTTTCGGGCGTTCGCCCATCATCAGGATGTTTTGTCTTCATAAACATGATAAACACAGTGTATAAATTAAATTTGCTCTGTGCAAATTTATGTTACCCATCTGAAGCATGGGCAAACGCCCGGAACAGGTCGATGACAACAAAAAAAGCAGCCTATCATGGAAAATATCTTTGATCGCATATAAACAGTTTATCTCTGTCCGCTGTTTATAAGAGGGCGTGGGTATGTGGCGCCCACCCTTCGGTGTGCAATCAGTCTCTGGCTCTCCAGGTTGGGAATATCCTCACCCCGACCAATCTTATCCTGTTCCTTCCCCCTTGCTGAGTGGCTGTAAGTATCCTGGGTTACTGTATCCCAGTACTTGAGGCAATGGACAGGATCAGTATATGGAACCGAGCTATGTTCCATCCCAATTGCATAAACTCGTTGTGGTCGTTGTTTAAACAATTAGTCGAGCGGGAGGAGACCCGCGATATAAATTAAACCCGGTGCAAGCTCGTTACTGGGAGCGCATTTTCTGGGTGTGCGTGGATTACTAGAGCCTGCTAGGGTCCTAGCTTCTGGGAGTGAGGTGTGACCACTTTGTAGGATTACTTCACGCTGTGGTTGAGCGTATCTCCACCTGCCCTTCAATGGGTCAAATGAGGAGTGCCAGGATGATCTCCCGGGTGCCCGGGTGATATCCCTGGAGTGCCTGGGCAATTCTGCTCCAGGGTGGTGACCTCTCTTGTAAAAACGATCTCGTTGCTTGCAACGGGGGCAGGTACGGTCCTTAAACTCCCCGAGTACCATGGAGGAAAGTGTTAATACGGGAAGAATGTCCGCTGGTTAATCACAATATTAAAATCCTCTCACATATGTAAGGCTATATTTCTGACTGTGTGGCAAATAACATAAATGTAAGGTTCCAACACTAACATAAATATTAAGGGTAACTAAACTTTAGTAAAAAATTAAATGCTCGTTAACGTGCAGCTTAAAGAATAATCATGAAACTCCAAGACTTAAAGCTCGAGTTCTATAAGTTTTGGTCTTATATTCCCCAAGTTGAGATAGTAATGAGATGGCGTTAAAGCATTTAGCCCAGAGCAGTGTATTAGAGCAAGTATTCATGAGATTTCGACTGATTTATAGAAGTGTTGATTGAAAATGTGATATTATCTTTCCATGCAACTGGGTGGTAGTGAATGTTAAGAAATTGTCAACTTGTATGATTTTGTCTCAGATTGTTCCGTAAGGTAATTAGACAGAAAGACCCCCTTAAGTACGAAATAAATATTTTCAGCAAATGGTCTGTTTATGTGTGTCTGTATGTATATGTATGTGAATAAAAATATCTCAAACATGAAAAGTCGCCAAAAGATCAAATAGTTTATGTATCGCCTCCGCACCAAAAATGAGAATACGATTCGCATCTAAAATCCATCAATTGATGGTATCCTTTAGTGAATAGTTTCTCAGTTTTCGGAGATTTTTTTTCCAAAACTAGCTCCAACAATTTTCTTTAAACTTCGGACACTATTCACATGTTTATCATTTTATTCGAAACATTGCCGGAAATATTGATTGGTCTTGGGAATTTGTGAGCTTGGCTTAAATTTATACTGCCGTTACAAAGCTTTGCTAAAGGATTGAGACGATGGGCGCTGTCAGGTAAACAAGTATAATTCTAACCACCTTTCAATGTAATGCAACTCCAACTAAATATTCAGTAAATATTGTAAGTTGAACGAAAATTTGTTAAGTATGAGAAAGTCGTATTTTATTCTTTCGTTACAGACAACACTGCCCGTCATAGGAAATGAGCAGTAATTGGTTATTAGGAAGAGAAAAGCTAAGAGAATATTACTGCCTGTTCTCAGCTACTAGCGCGAATGAGTTCAGCACGCTACCACTGAACTAATCCCGTCCCAAAATAAATATGCAATTTTTTTTTTTTAATATAAATAATAGGTAAATTAGGCTGTTGTTAATGAAATAAAAGTAAGAGAAAGTAAAAATGATAGTTGGCAAGGGCCAATTTTTTCATGGAGCTCCTGAAGAAAGACAATAAAGATGTCCGAAACTCGAGAGCAATAATAAAGTTTATCAAAGTTCAGAAGTTTTTTTTTTTGCCCCCGCCACCATAATTTTTGTTTATTTATTTATTTATTTTTTAATTTCGAGCAAAATAAATGGCGTATTCAAGTTGAAAAACAACGCCATCGGAAGTAAAGCACAAATACTCTTTTTGATTTCAAAAGACCATAATACTGGCAAGAATTGTTGAGAACAATAAATACAAAGAATTATTAGGCAAGGAATGCGCCACTAATTAATTTCCTTGGCTGAGAAATTCCCAAAGATTTCTCTAGGACTATAATTTTGCTACCAATAGCTCTGGGGGGGGGGGCAATCTTATAATCATAAGTTGGCATTGGAAGGAGTAATAAAGAGAGTAGGCGCTGGTCCAGCCGCCCGCTAAAAAAGGTTGTTTGACCGCCAATTCACTCTCATTCAATGGCCATTCAAACTATGAACACCATCCAACGACCATCGTTCTTACATCGTCACTCTGCCAGTCAGTCTGTCACTCTCTTTTCACGCTGCGATACTCTTATTCTAATTCTTAATTATAATGTGTAAAAGCCTTGCAGTGCTTAATATTCTCATTCAATATAAACAGTGTTCAATAATTGTAGCTTATCTCAACATAAGTTTTTTACTTCCATCTACCAGGATTTTTACACCCACTACAACCGCATTAAGAATTCTATCATGAGATAGGTTTCACAGTACTACCGGACTCTATGCCTACATTTTTTTTATGTATTTAGCATTCGTGATAAAAATAATTTACACACATCACTTAAATTTATTCATAAAAATAAATAAATAAGGTTAAGATAAATCTTTAATCTTTTCTTTATTAATATTTCAAAATTAGAACAAATAAATAAATTTGTTTGTGCACAATAAATAGATTTAAAAAAAATAAATATAATAAAAAAAAAAATAAATAAATATTTCTTCTAGTATATTTATTGTATTTGAATATTCTCTAGTCTCACTATCAATTCTCCTGTTAAGAAATTCCCAGAGCGGCCATATTTGGACAGGCGCGACATCCTGATTCATTGCTGGGCCATTATTCCCCCCTAATGGATTTATGTTCCTAAGAGTAGTTTTGTGTGCGCGGCAAAAAAAAAAAAAAAAAGCCCCCCTTCATCTATTTTAGGGAACTGGCGTCGTAACGAAAAACCAGTAAAGCAAGAATTTAGATTCAGTGAATAACATTGACTGACGACAGGTGTATAATGTATTCATTGGTTTATATAAGAACAAAAACAAAACAAATAAGTAAAAATAAACTCATAAAAAAAAAAAGTAGAAAAGAAACAAGCTCAAAATGCTAAAAGTTGAATAGAAAATTTTTAACAAGAGAACCTCCTTATTTTATTATTACTATCATCGTGTGGCGTTTATGTCCTTCATTAACACCTGTCTTTAAAAACATTGTGGCCTATTTACAATATTTTGGTATGAATATACTTCGTAGTAAAATAATTTAAATCTACTTTTCCTCCAATGCAACAAAATTAAAGTTGTGGAACAGACTTGCATCGAAATTAAAATCATTGCTATCACAGATAAAAATATCGATTTAATTAATTTCACAAATAATATTCAGATTATTAAAAAAAAATATACAAGTTTAAAGATACTATACCTAACAAAGAAATACAATAATAGATTACGGTATTTGGTTGAATCTTCGTAACGCTTCGGCCATCCTGTATATATATTTATTAATCAAACAACTAAAGGTAGCCTTTAAAATTGTGGCGCAAAAAGAATTGAATGATTGTTAGACATTTTTTATTTTCAAATATTCAATTCATTTCTACATGTAATTGAAGAAGATTTTTTCCAAGACATTTTTCCAACACTACGTCATGCAAATGTCCTCCATTTTCTTGCAAACTCATGCTCTCTCTAGAACGTTTTCCATGGCATTGGTTAAAAACATCAAAAGTTAGTTCCGCAATTACAGCTTGAATTTTGACCTTTAAATGCAGCATCGTCGTTGGTTTATTGATATAAACCCTCACTTTTAGTTATCCTCAAAGAAAATAACTTGGGATCGATCACTAAATCTAACAAACAAAGATGATAAAAAACGTTTACATAATAAATTGAAGATCTGTTGGCTTCAGTTCTTGCAAGTTGAATTTTGTACGCAAAGAATCTTAAGTCTTTCTGAAAAAATATTGGTATTTCAGATCCGCTGCAACAATCTTCAGTTATAAACACGTGAGGTATACAGGCTACTAGGAAGGAAAAAAATCTAAGGGTAGAACAGCTGGACTCGAACCCGGGTCCTCTTTTATTTATTATTATTATTTTTTTAATTGTTTTATTGAATATTGATAACTACATAAATAAATATGCAACAAGTACATAGGCTAAGAGGAGATATAAACCAAGACATGATGGTCATGAATGGTAGTTATCCAGCAACAACTACCATTAGTCACCCGAAGGTCGCGGGGCCAACAACGTTTCAATCGCCTTGCAGGATTGCCTGGAAGTGTGGTGGAGGAGAGGGTTTGGGCAAGAAGATTGGTAAGAAGAAGGAGGAGTCTGCTGTGAAATTTCTTGTACCGGAGCTTTGCTATATCGTGGACAAAAGGAATCTTCAGATCTGTGTGGTTTGTATGGTTGGAAACGTTATAAGGAGCATCGATTATGCGTCGGAGTATTTTGGATGCAGTGTTTGTATTCCGTTGAGGTTGGTATGTTTTGTGGTTCCAAAGAGTTCTACGTACATCCAGATGGGTACGGGTAGTGAAGTATATCGAGTCGTCGTTTATTCTGTAGAGTGAGTTTCGGAGCGCTTGTCAAGGAGTCTATCAAGTAGTCTGAAACGGTTTTTGAGGGAAGTCCGTTTAAGTCTGGTGTGTAGGTTTCAGATTAGTCGCTTCTCTAGGTACATACCAAGATAACGAACGTGGTAAATGTATGGGTTATTTTTTTTTTTTTTGAGTGTTTTATATAATTAAAAACAAAAAACTAAATTCTAACAAACTAAATTCTAACCGTTCGTCAAGCCATATCGGTCTTCAGCTATCCTGTTTAATTAATGAACGCTACCTTATTTACATCATATTCTTCGCTCGGTCGCTCAGTTCTCTCATAAATTCCTTAACCTTACACAGCATATCGTTAAATATGAACGAACTCACTCTAAAAGTTAAGAAATTATAAATATTATGACAATTACAAATATTGACATATCCATTACTACATAAAGCTCTGGTGTGAAACAGGTACACGACCTTGTCTTACTGCAATTTATATATAGTTATTATTGAAAATTTTTGTTCAGACTTACATATATATTCCCTCAAACCATAATATAATATATAATAATAATATGTAACAATAATAATAATAATAAATTTGATAAAAAAACTTTTCTTGAGAAAAGCAGTTTTTTTTTTGTATTCCACCCCCAAAACACTATTTAAATTAATTTTCTCAGAAAAAGTTTCAAACAATATGGTCTCTTCTATATGTGTAGTTAGATTCTCAGCATTAATGAAACCTCCTGGTGTGTCTTCAGTAGATTTTCTTCAAACACGGAATTTCGAGGAATTTAATTCTGATTAATATTACTTATTATATATGATAAAGTCATAACAAGCAAAAATAGTACTTTAAAGAAAGCATACCCTCACCACTAAACCTCCCACACACCTCTTAAATGATTTATCCGGGAAAGTGTTTCCAAATAAGTCGTACCATAGTTGTTATGTTGGTTCCGCAAAGCTGGAAAGCATCAGAGATATTTTTCATGATAGCCTGATTCTTTTTGTGGTCAACGACCGGTTTCGAGTGTTTGCCCATCATCTGGATGCTTTTTGTCAAACAATGTGATAACATATAGACTAGCACAGAGCAAATTTAGTTGATATACTTACACAGTTGAGTGAATGGTTGCACTTCTGATATAGCAGTTGATTTTTACCAAAATTTAGTGTCAGATGTTCCTACAACTGCATTTTAAGTATTTAAAGAAAGTGTTTGCGATGCCGACTACGAGACTGCCGAGAGTCCTGGCACAGGAAATAATGAAACATAAGATTTATTGGCATAAGAATAACCTGGAATTATGTAGCAAGTATGGTATTACTTTATCAGATTATGATAATGTTAATTTAGTTACTATTGTCTCTAATCTTCAGACAGAATTTAGAAGTGCAATGATGGAGAAATGCTAATGGGTCTAGTTTTCACTGTTTATATAGGGATTTAATGCTTGATCCAAAGGGTAGGCGCTACATAAGTGATGCGAATAACTTAAACTTTATAAGAGTAATTTTTAAATTACGTGGGCAGGTTGATCTCTCTTAATAATAATGTCATGAGATCTGAGCAACAGAGACTTTGCGCCCTTTGTAATAGAGAAGAGGTGGTGGATTTGTATCACTATGTGGGTGTCTGTTCCGGTGCCTGACGGAATATAGAGTTAAGTGGTTGGGGAAAAAGACTTTGTCTTTTCCTGAAGTGATATTTTTGTTGAATGGTGGCGACTGGAAGCGTTTATTTTATTATCCCATTACCGCTTATAAGTATAGGGCTTTTCTAATTAGTTAATATAATACATATATAAAAAAAAAAAAAAATAGATTTGTAAATTTTGTTTTGATTAGATTTGTAAATTAATTTTGATTTGTAAATTAGATTTGTAAAAAGCAACTCTAGGCTGACGGTAATTTACCAAGCCGAAATGCTGTTTGTACAATGCTTTTTGTAGGTTTTTTTCTTTAGTAAATGTATATATAAAATTCAATAAAGCTATTCTATTCTATTCTAGTGTCATATTATGTTTCGACTAGTAGAATTAAACGAATTAAAAAATTTGCACTTAATGAGATTTTCCGTTTTCTTTTTTGTTTATGTTGACCAACACATACATACACACTAGTTTCTAGAAACTATATTTTCAGATCCAGGTATCCAGAAAATGTCGTAGTTTTCCGATGTCAAACTCGGTATTGAAAATTTGACAATGCTTAACAGCAATAAGAGGCAGTAAAAAATCTGCTGTAAAACACTCACATAACTTTCTCTTATTCCTGTTCTCAAAATTATAATTGACAAATAATATAGTTTGTGTATCAAATATAACGAAATTCGTCGAAAACTGACAAAACTGATCAGTAAAAACGCACTTTCGGTTTATTAATTTTCTTAAAACTTGGAATTTTGGCCATCTATTTATTTCTGATTAATTTTGTTTGGATAATAGAATTATATAATCAACTATGATACCATATTTGAGGAAGCTGTAACCCCATCCATCCCCTAAAAGTACCCTTAAATGAATTTTCCCAGAGAAATGTTTTAAATAAAAGATGTATATCCTTGCATGTTTAGTTTATATACGAAGTTTCAAGAAAATCGTCGGAGCCATTTTTTGAGAAAATTGGGAAAAATTGAAAAAAAAAATCATATAGTTAAGTGTTAAAACAAATGCACTTCAGGTTATCTGATTTTTTCAAACTCGGAATTTCAACAACATATTTAATTTTAATTAATATTATTTAGATGACAATATTGTCTAATAAACTGAAACAGCAGTTAAGATGAAAACCTAACCCCATCCCTCCACCAAAATTGCCTTTAAATGAATTTTCCCGGAGAAATGTTTCAAATAAAAGTTATAGCTCTTTGTAAGTGTAGTTGATACAACAAGTTTAAAAAAAATCGTCGGAGCCATTTTTGAGAAAATCGGAAAAACGTAAAAAAAAAAGCAACTAGTAAAATGGTACTTCCTGTTGAGTAATTTTGACAGATAACGCACCGCCAGATCCCAAGGTGATACGTAAACGTAATATCAACTTTCAACTTTCTACGGTTTTTCGTTTTTGAGCTTTGCTGTTCACATACACACACAGACAACTTTCTAAAAACAACTTATTCGGACTCAGGGGACCTCAAAACGGATATTTCCGGTGAAAACTCGATATCGAAAATTTGACACGATTACAATACTTCCTTTTTACTAGGAGTAAGAGAAAGTAAAAATGATTATGTTGAGAGAAAGATCTTTTTATATACACAATATATAGACCATTTCACTAAGAAATAATTTTTTTTCTACTTGAACTATATTTTCGTTTGAAACCTAATTCAAATATTGAATTGTAATACTTCCTCAAATATAAACAAGTAATGCAATGTAATGATCTCAAAACTGGTCCAATTCTTATAAATTTCTTAATTAATTTTTTTATTTAAGTAATTAGACACACATTTTTACTTTCTCTTACTCCTAGTAAGAGGAAGTATTGTAATCGTGTCAAATTTTCGATATCGAGTTTTCACCGGAAATATCCGTTTTGAGGTCCCCTGAGTCCAAAAAAGTGGTTTTTAGCGAATGGTCTTGTGTGTGTGTGTGTGTGTGTGTGTGTGTCTGTGTGTGTGTATGTATGTGAACAGCATAGCTCAAAAACGAAAAATCGTAGAAAGTTCAAACTTGATATTACGTTTAGGTATCAGCATGGGATCTGACGGTGCGTTATGTGTCAATATTCCTCAACCGGAAGTACCACTTTACTAGTTGTTTTTTTTACGTTTTTGCAATTTTCTCAAAAATGGCTCCGAAGATTTTCTTTAAACTTGATATATCAACTACACATACAAAGAGCTACAACTTTTATTTGAAACATTTCTCCAGGAAAATTCATTTAAGGGCACTTCTGGGGGAGGGGTGGGGTTAGGTTTTCATCTTAACTGCTGTTTCAGTATATTAGACAATTCTGTCATCTAAATAATGTTAATTAGAATTAAATATGTTGTTGAAATTCCGAGTTTGAAAAAAAATAGATAACCGGAAGTGCGTTTTTACTGAAATATAATTTTCAGTTTTCTGGTATTTTCTCGAAAATGGCTCCAACGATTTTCTTTAAACCAGAGTTGTTAACTATACATATAAAGAGCTACAACTTTTATTTGAAACTTTTCCCCTGATAAATTCATTTAAGGGGACTTTTGGGGGAGGGGGGTTATGTTTTTCTTTAAAATGCTATCACAGTTGATTATACAATTCTGTCATCCAAATTGAAATAACTAGAAATTAATATATGACCCAAATTCAGAGTTTCAAGGAAATTAGTAAACCGGACAGTTTTACTGGACAGTGTTTTCACTTTTCGACGAATTTCATTAAATTTGGTACACTAACTATAAAATTTGTCAATTATAATTTTGAGTACTGGAGTAAGAGAAAGTTGTGTGAGTGTTTCGCACCAGATTTTTTATTTTAATCGTAAGATCAAATTAAAATTGAATAAATTTTAAAGATGAAAAATATTGAAATTAGTGTTATTAAGCAATTTATTTTTAATGTTTAACTTTGAATGTTTCAATCAATTATAAAGGTTTTCTATTTTTTTGCTTATTTTATTTTTTTTTGCAATTAAGTGTTAATTTATAATTTTCAATTTAACCTTGATGGCCGCCATGGATAAAACAAAACAAAAACAATAATTAATATCAAAAACTTCCTAAAAGAAATAACTGACATAAAAATTAATTTGTGTAGGTAGACATGTCATTGGCCTATCTTTCTTTCTGTATTTACATCAATCTGTCTAAATTTTTTCTTATATTATATCCCATTGTTTTTATTCATTATTTTTAATGAAAGTGCTAAGATATTAATAATTATTTATTAACTGCATTAATATTTGTTTTTGAAATGTGATTAAATGTTATATAAAGGAATCTATTATATCAACCTAGAAAAGAAATTAGGAAATATATGTTTGAATTTTTTATTTTATTAAATTGTAATACACTACCAAGACAAAATGTGTTTTGCCTGTAATGCTGTTGTCTGTAAGATAATATACTGACGTGTAGAACGTGTGCAGGTACCCCATCCAATGATGGCCCTGTTGGAGTGATTTATATGTTTGAATAGAATTATTTTTTAAGTAACTAGTCCCTTCCATATCATGCTCAAAAAAACCTACATAATTTTGCTACTTTAAAATTCATCAAAATGAGTGTAAACAACCAACAATCCATAACGTTTAATTTATAGTAATAATCGTTTATTTAGCTAATAAAGAAAACAAGTGTACAAACTTACAATAAACGACACACCTTGGACTAAGACCTCAGGCGAGTCCCACAAATGAAAAGTACAATTCAATTAGTATATATAAATAATTATTAATACACTATTTACAAAAATTAAAATAAATTATTTATTTATAATAATGAGCAATCTATCTGTAATGCTAGGCATCCCTAACATAGGCAATATGTGCAGACCAATCTCTTCCATTTAATAATTTCCAATACAATGCGCGGTGCAAATCTACGAGGAACCAAAATATTTGAGGCGTATAATCTCTAAGTACACACTCAGTCATAAAATGGTGTAGATCTTCATTACAATTTAAAGTACACATAGAACAGTTCCCGTGAACCCTCCGTGTTCCAAGGTTTGTAAATTAAATTGTAGCATTTCAGATCTTATTTTGATAATTAATTTAAAGTTTTCAAAAGTTTCGGGAAAAAAGATAATTGTTATTTAAATTAAATGACAAAAAAACGATATAAGAGGTTAAAGTTACTATTATTAGCTTGTAATGTAAAATTAATATTATCGTTAGTGAGCATAGATTTTTAAAAGTAACTCAGACAGGTCACCAAACTGTTCCAGTATGTTCCTGAATTAATATCAATAACAATATTGTGTCTCGTTAGAAGATGCAACCACTCATTGTACCATCCCAACTTAAAGAGAGGCTAAAGTTCGTAATCAACCCTAAATCCCTAATCCCTAAACTTACCCTAAATCATTTTACACTCACACTGGGATCAATATGTACTTTGGACTTTAGTTTCTCTTACTCCCAGTAAGAGGATGTGTTGCGATCGTGTCCGAGTTTTGGAAATAGAGTATTCACCGGAAATACATGTATTGGAATCCCCTGAATAAGAACAATAAAAGTGGTTTTTCAAATCGACAGGTCTTAAAATTATAATAAGATGTTTATACAATGTCCAGAAGAGTTTTTAAAGAAAAAAAAGATTTCATTGTAGCTCTACGTTTCGGTTACCATTGGTGCCCTTCTCTTTAATAATAAAGTTACATTATTATTACAGAATTGCTGTGAAGAAAAATGATAATAATAATAATATACCTTTTATCCCATAAATTTTGCAGATCTCCTGAAGAAGGGCACCAATGTTATCCGACACGTAGAGCAATAAAGAAGTCTTTTTACTTTCTCTTACTCCTAGTAAGAGGAAGTATTGTAATCGTAAATTTTAGAAACCTAGTTTTCACTGGAAATATCCGTTTTGAGGTCCCCTGAGACCAAAAAAGTGGTTTTTAGCAGAAGTGTGTGTGTGTGTGTGTGTGTGTGTGTATGTGAACAGCATAGCTCAAAGATAAAAAACCGTAGAAAGTTGAAACTTGATATTACGTTTAGGTATCATTATGGGATCTGACGGTGCGTTATCTGTCAAAATACCTCAACCGGAAGTACCACTTTACTAGTTGGGTTTTTTATGTTTTTGCCTTTTTTCTCAAAAATGGCTCCGACGATTTTCTTTAAACTTGTAAGTGTAGTTGATAAACTACTCTTACAGCGAGCTACAACTTCTATTTGAAACGTTTCTCCGGAAAAAATCATTGAAGGGCACTTCCTGATGGAGGGGTGGGGTTAGTTTTTCATCTTAACTGCTATTTCAATTTATTATACAAGTCAGTCATCTAAATAATGTTAATTAGAATTAAATATGTTGTTGAAATTCCGAGTTTGAAAAAAATCGGATAACCGGAAGTGCGTTTGTTTAAACACTTTACTAAATGATTTTTCTTCACTTTTTAGCGATTTTCTGAAAAATGGCTTTTAAATTTTATTTAAAATATTATTTCTCTGGGAAAATTCATTTAAGGGCACTTTTAGGGAAGTAGTGGGGTTACAGCTTCCTCTAAAGTGGTATCATAGTTGATTATACAATTCTATCATCCAAACAAAATTAATTAGAAATAAATAGATGGCCAATATTCCAAGTTTTAAGAAAATTAGTAAACCGGAAGTGGGTTTTTACTGATCAGTTTTTTTACAGTTTTCGAAGAATTTCGTTATATTTGGTACACAAACTATAAGATTTGTCAATTATAATTTTGAGAACAGGAGTAAGAGAAAGTTGTGTGAGTGTTTTACACCAGAATTTTTTTTTTTTTTTTTTAAACTCCTCTGGTCATTGCCGAAGAAAGTTTTACTTAATGATGTGTTTTCTGCGTGTGTGTGAGAGCATGTGTTTTTGTATGTGTGTGTAATTGAATATCACAAAAACCAGAATTCGCAAGAAGCTTAAACTTGATAATCCATTTAAATACGACCATCTCATCAGACCCCGGAAGATTTCGTAAATAGATCCATCGTTCCAGTTGGTAGTAGTAGTTGAAGTGATTACATTACAATCCAGAAGAGAGCGCCAGTGATACTAGAATAAATTTTTCCCCCGAAAAATATTTCATATAAAGTAATTAATATCTATCTGGGCAATTACATTACAAGTTTCTAGAAATATCGTTGCTGCCGTTTTTTGAGAAAATTCCGAAAAAATTCTAGAAACATTTTTTGTCAAATAGCATTTCCGGTTATCTAGTTTACTTCGAGTTTGGAATTTATGGAATGCTATTATGTATAGGAAGGCATAATGCACCCCTCCCCTACAGGAGCTCTCAAAAATCAATTTATCTGGAAAAATAGGCCAACAAAAGTGAAAGGCATTTATACGTGACAGATTGTTCACGAAGTTTATGGAAAAATTGTAAAAAAAATCGAAAAAACTCGACTTTTTTTTTATTCAAGTCGCACTATAGGTTGATGGATTTCGTTTGACCCATATCTTCCGTAGGTAATGGTAATTGGTTTCAACTTCCTGCGATTTATTATTTTTCAGACATTTTATTAAACTTATACAAAGCATGTGTATACCATTTGTTAAATACACTTCCTTCGTTCTGTGGGGGTTCCAAAAGCAGAAGCGAATGGAACTGTGACTTCTCCCCCCCCCCCCGTGTTCGGTAACTCGATCTGGTATACAGATAGATCCAAAACTCCGACTGAGGTCGGAGCCGGGGCTCTATAGGGGCAGGCCAAAATTAAGATCAGCCAGCCAGAGTAGTACGCCACGGTCTTTCAGGCTGAAGTCGTGGCGGTACAACTCTGCGCTAGGGAGATTATAAGGGCAAGGTATAGTGGGTAGAAGAGTGGTCATATACTCCGACAGTCAGGCAAGCCCTGTGAATGCTCTTTTTCACACCAAATATAGTCTCAAGACTGGTATGGGTTAGCCTAGTTGCCCTAACCGAGGTGGGTACTCGGAATAAACTGACACTCGCCTGGAGGTGCCTGATATGCGGGGTTTCTGGGCAATGAAAGGGCGGATGCTCTAGCGAGGATACCTTTATAGGCCCCAAACCCTTCTGCGGCTTGTCCAGGAGCCTTATTCAAACTTCTATCAAAGGTTGGATAGAAGAACAGCGTCTGCGTTGATGGAGAGAACACCAGGACAGAGGCAGGCAAAGCTCTTTATCAAGTGACATTTGCCTAAATTTACCAGAGATCTACTGAGCCATACCCGAAGGGATATAAGGCTAATTGTGGATCTACTAACAGGGCATTATAGGCTGAACAGACACATGTACCATCTACAACTTGCAGGTAGCACGTATCCTTTGTGAGTGCGCCGGCCTGGCGAGGATAAAGGTTTCTTCAATTGGGGACAGGCAGTCCCGAAGCTATGAGCTTCATGACGGAGCCGCTCTCAGCTTAGCTAGGATTGATTAGGAGGGCAAAACTCGGGGTTGTGCTATAATTTAAGGGGATCCATAATAGACCTAGCTTTGTAGGTCGCAGTAGAATGAAGTTCGCCCCCCTCCGCCCGTTACTAAGCTAATCTAGGGGGTTTCAAAACATGTACTTTCTTGTGAAAAATTCAATTTCGACAATTTGATACAATTACAATACTTTCTTTTATCAGCAGTCACAGAATTTACTAATGTAATAGAAAATAGTTTATACATAGTTAAGAATTTATTATATACATATATATGTAAAGTTTATATACTTAGGTAGCTGTCGATTTGTACCGGTCTAATTCACATCCTTTAAAGTAAAACCGCAACTATTATATGACCCAGAAGGTCAAGAAGGTGAAAAAAAAATTATTTTATTGTCTTTATTAACATTTTACAACTTAACCCGTGCTACTTTTCTCATAGGCTGGAACTCTCATATAAAAAAAAAAAAAACAATTACCAAATATCAATAGAAAAATAATTGCTCAGCTGTATATTATTTTCCAATACAGTATATCGTCAACAAATTTCATAAAACATTATATTTCCAAAATATGTTTTAATAAGTAAAAGATTTCTAAAACTACTACCATATTAGCAAAAACTATCCGTCGTTTCAGTTAAAATTCATATATTTCGATTGCTTTAGATAAATTTTAAAAGTTAGATTTTTTTTCTAAATATATCAAATTCGATACTCTAAGTCAACCAGTCTGATCACAACTGTAGAAATCATCTTTTTTTTTTTTGCAACGCTAATGCAGTTGCCGATCGAAAACCATAAAATTATAATTGAATGTCTTCTGAGCTGCCTCATTTGCCCCCCCCCCCCAAATAATATAACAATAATGTAACGTTATGAGTTCAAAGATCTCTAAAAAAATTTGAACATGTCACTTAAATGGCTTTCAAAAGAAGCCAGTTCCGAGGTATATAATTAAAATTAATATAAATTACTTTATAAAATTCCTAAAAATTTATTAATTAAAGAGTGGGAGTTTTTACTTTCACTTACAGTTGTAAGAAAGAGTATTACGATCGTGTGAACTTATTGAAATTGAATTTTCTCCGGGAATACATGTTTTGGGGTTTCCTCGTACGAAAAACACGCTATTCGGAAATGGTACATATGTATATGTCAGTTACCGCTGAAACGGGAGACAAGGACCGGTAGCTGGCCTTCCAGATCGCTAAATTTAGCCCCTATTGATTTCTTTCTTTGGAGATATCTCAAAGAAAAAAATGTATGCCAAGGAACCAACAACTCCAAAAGCTCTCAGAGAAGACATAAACCAAACCTGTTTAGCAATTCCGGCTGACATGATATATTGGGCAGCGACTATGCTTGTGCCTTTTAAGCCGAAGAAGTCATTTGGAATAAATAGGAAATATTTTTTTTATCGATTTTTGTAAATAGACTGGAAAATTGTTTTGATTTTAATGATGTTTTACATGATTTTTAAATCCATTATGGTTTTAACATAGCTTTTAAGTTTGTATTAGCATTTGAACACTCTTATTTATTCGAAATTAATAAGAAAATCCGCTTTTGATTTTAGTTTACGAAACAGAAAAATAGGCAAAAAAAACGACGGCAATGTTTTGAAATGATGAAGTGAAATTAACGGCATTTTTCTTTATTTTTTTAATAGTTTTCAATACAATAGTAAAAAGTGGGGGGAGGGGGGTCAAAAGGAAGTCGCCACATTCAACCACTGATTTAATGTGTAAGGCGGCAATAAAAATCAGAAAACATTAACACCTTCATAAAATAGAGCGAAAATACTTCAACAAACGTTATGTTTACTTTTTAGATATCTTGCTTCGTTTAGGAGTTATTTCAAAAGTGGCCAGTTTAAATGGGACACCCTTTATAATATGTGGATATGTGTGTGTGAGTGCGTATGTGAACAAAATATCTCAAAAAACAATAATCCCAGGGTGATTTAAACTGGGTTTCGGTTTAGGTACTATAACTGCATCTGACCCGAAGATTTCGGCCAAAATCCATTAACCAGAAAGTTGGAATTAACTAAATAGTTTACCAATTGTTCGTGATTTTTTTCTCAAAAACAGATCCAGAGCTGTTTTCCAGACTATAATGTAATTATGTTCTTGAATATGTGGATGAGTCCGCAATGCTGCATAAGATCTGGTATTTTATCCGTCGTAGCATGCATATTCATTTTCTTCCTGTCCAATTTCGGATTTTCATACATCGTCAGAGCAAATTCGTTATGTTCGTGTAGAGAACCCACTTCAACGAACGTAATGTTTCTGTTACACTCACACTTATGAGATTGTTGGTTGTATATAATTAGTCAAAATCATATTATCATGATTATTATTATGTCATAATTATATTATGCAACCAACGAACCAACAAATGTGAGTGTAACAGAAACATTACGTTTAAGTGAACTCCCTACACGAACTTGCTGAATTTGCTCTAACGATAGTTGAAAATCCGAAACCGGTCAAAGAAGAAAATGAATATGCATGCTACGACGGATAAACTATCAGATAATCATGGTTCTATCTGCTTATATGCAGAGAACCAACACATTTCCTCGCCGTCAATGGGGAGCAAATTTTGTATGTAAATTCGAAGTTCGGAGAATACACTAAAAAAAAAAAAAAAAAAAAATCTGGTGTGAAACACTCACACAACTTTCTCTTACTCCAATTCTCAAACTTATAATTGCCAAATTTTATAGTTAGTGTACCATATTTAATGAAATTCTTCGAAAACTGAAAACTGTAAAAACTCAACTTCCGTTTACTAATTTTCTTGAAACTCTAATTTTGCCACCTATTTATTTCTAATTAATTTTGTTTGGATGATACAATATTATTGTATAATCAATTATGATAGCACTTTAGAGAATCTTTAGAGAAACTTTCCTTCCTTCCTCTAAAAGTGCCCTTAGATGAATTTTTTCAGAGAAATGTTTTAAATAAAAATTGTAGGCTCTTTGTATGTGCAGTTATATAGGAAGTTTTAAGGAAATCGTCGGAGCCATATTGAGAAAAATCACAAAAAAAGTGGGAAAAAAAACAAACAGCGTTTAATGTTTACTTCCGGTTGAGAAATTTTGACATTACGTACTGTCAGATCTTATGGTGATACCCTAAACGGAATATCAAGTTTTAAATTTCTATGGTGTTTCGTTTTTGAGCTCTGCTGTTCACATACATCCATACATACACACTCAAACACATACACACACCGTTGCTAAAAAAGACTTTTTTGGATTCAGAGGATCTCAAAATATGAATTTCCGGCCAAAACTCGAAAATTTGACACGATTACAATACTTCCTTTTACTAGGAGTAAAAGAAACAAAGTCTTACTAGAAAGTAAAAAAGTCGTATACGTGTTTCATATAAGATTTTTAACATTGTTTTAAGCAGATATTATTAGTAAATATTAAATAATTATTCATAGTTTTTACATATAGGTGTGTATATTTAAACAAAAGAGAAAAAAGAAATGCATATACATTTGAAGATAATATTACTTTCTATAATATTAACTAACATGGACAAAAAGAGAAAGCACGTAAAATGATGATGATGATGATGGCAGTGGCAAATTAATTTAAAAAGTAGCCAGCAAGAGGGTGGTAAAGTTGTAGCGCAGTAAAGTCACGTACTATCTGAAGAAGAAACACCATGCTGCAGGTGTCTCACTCGTACAAAATACGTGCTACTGACTGACTGTCTTCTGCTACTGCCTTTATATATATATATATAAAACCAACCACAAACTAGATGCAAATAAAACTACAAAAAAAAAGAAAAAAAATACAAACTACCAACTCATTCATATTCCTAATTAAATTTAAATTTATTTATTTATTTTTTGTTAATTAATTTTTCAAAATACATATATAGAGTATAATAACTACCTTTTTTTTACCAATGAGAGAATGCATTTTTTTTTTTTCCACTTCTTTTATTTTTAATTTAAAAAGCTGAATGTATTCTATACATAAACACCTGTTATAGTAATTTTAAATGCCGGATATTGTATGAAAAACACTTACAATTATATATGTGTAAGGCCAACAGGTGCCTCATGATTTCCTTTAACCTTGTCAGAAATGACTTTCTGTTAAGAGATATTTATCATAGTTAGTCTCGGTTAATCATAATCTCCAAAAATCCAACTACGGTTTAAAAAAAAAAGAAAAAAAAAGTAAATTATAACATTTTTTGTTTGTATTATTTATTTTATTATTCTTTGACATTTCATTTACGCAATAATTATTTATTGCAAACTGAAATTGAAAGATTTAGTATAATAATGTTAATTATGGGTACCATCGTTATGCGAAGGGATGTTGCAATTTTGGTACATTTCAGAATTTTAAGTTTTTAGAGCCGTGGACTTTCAAATTTAATCTAATGAAGTGGTCTGGCATCTCATGGCAGAGTAGATGCACATAGATCATATCCTCATCCTCCCCGTTATTTACTTTTATACCAGCACAATCTCATTAATGATTTTTTTTTTCTTTCTTTCTTTTTTAAGGAGGTGAAATATCTATTGTGTCCCCCCTCCCGCGGAGCCTTCTTAAACCACTGCCGTTCTCCGAGAGAAAATCTAAGGGGCACTATCCTGGACTGGAACCCGGGACCTCCGCGTTGCTATTCCACCGCGCTACCAATATGCCAATCCCTTCCTTTCATTAATGAATCAGGTTCAATGAATTTTCTCATTAACATGAGATGGAGAAAAAAAAAAGATAAAATATTATTTCAACCAGTGCAACTTACGGTCAGAGATCACAGAACAAAATCATGTGTGTTTAGAATCAGTAATGTCCGAAATTATTTTAAAGAGGGCCCTTAGCTGCATAGTTTCATGGCTATCAGCAGTAATGCTGATTTATCTTAACGAATCTGACAAACAGATGTTATGGACAATGCTAGCGTGCTGGACTTTGATGTTACCACAAGAATATTACTATATATTGTGATGCCAATGAAAATTAAGTTTTATCAAATCACTCCTCAAACTATGCGTCACCTTCTCTATCGCGCCCATTGAAGTGTATTGGCGAATGAGCATCAACTTGGTCAGCCAAGTATCACCCCTCCCCAGAGGCTGTTTCAAGCTAGCTATCAAAAAAAAGCAGGATAAGCGGGGATAAAAAGACATATTTCCTCTTGTACTTTGAATGATATAACTATATACTATTGCTACCCTTGACTTTACTAAAAGCTGATTCATGTTGGGAAGTTGAGCTTTTTAAGTTTCTAAACGTGTCTTGTTGAAGCTTTAATCTAGTGGTACTCAAAACATCTTTCTCCCAACTCATATTTTCCTTCCAACTTCTCCAGGTTTTAAGAAGCTCCGCCTAGGAAGGTTAAAGTTCTCTCTGTGATACGGTACAGACTGCAAATGCTAACGGCAGTAATAATGATTTAGACTTAATAACAACTCTCAGGAAGGGAATAGCTAAGTGGTTAGCGTACTGGACTCCCACGCTTAGATTTTTTCTTCCTAGTTGCCTCTAAACTCACTGTCCGGTGATGGAAGTGGTGTTTGTTACGAGAGAACACTGTACGGAGACTGGCAGTGCATTGAGGAGGATCCGGACGCCAATGACCATAGATGTTGACGCGCCTTAAATTAATAAAATAAAAGAAATATAACAACTCTCATTGCCTATTCTAGATAGAGTGTAGATTGTTATAGGGGATTATTGGGCTGCGACCTGAAAGATCTATTGTGTCCTCTTCTTAGTACACTGCCGGCCTCCGAGCAGTATTCCCTTGCTACAGACAACACGGACAGTGGAGCTGTAGAGGCTCCTAGAAAGAAAAAATTCCAAGAGCAGCATGCTGGACTCGAACCCGGGACCTCCGCTTTCTAGTCCACCACGCTACCACTGAGCTAATCTCTTCCTTTCATTAATGAATCAGATACAATGAATTTTCTTATTAACATGAGATAGAGAAAAAAGATAAAAAAAGATATGTTCAACCAGTGCAACTTACGGTCAAAGATCACAGAACAAAATCCTCCGCAGGAAAAGTGGTGGAGTCGAAGTTGATGGGTTCTCACTCTTCACTTCAAGAAAAAAAAAAGCGTGGAATCTGAAAATGGTGATATCACTTCCTGGGAATTCAATTAAGAAGTCACCTCAATTGAAGTTTGTTGATTCATTGGAGGTAATTTGCATGGGAAGTTGGTACAGAACAGATGAGATGACTGGATTATACTTCGTTTGTAAAAAGGTTCGTTTTTAATTTTCAAACACTAAACACAAAATGCTAAAAACATTTTCTTCTCATTCAAGGGACTGCAAGGCTGGGTGATCCTGTTGTAGTTGCTAATTAGATAATTTAATGGACAAATTAATGTAAATACTTGTTTTTGCTCTAAACAGAAATTTAGAATATTTGGGTATTTACTTTTTTCGTTCGTTGAAATCTCTTAATAGAATATTATTTTAACGAGGATCTATAAACAAGTTTGATAAAAAATAGAAGATTATGTAAAACTAATAATTATTATTATATTATTAAAAAATCTTTGGTTAGTTAAGGGTGGGCCATGTATTATGGGCATGAGAATCAAGGAAATGTTTCGCGGCGGGATAGAATGAAGGAAGGCTACAGAGGGGGAATGGTGGTTGGGTCACGTAGATAGGACGAATTGGCCAGCTCATTATGTCCATATAGGCCTGTATTGGCCCACAACATCAACCTGTACACCTTCCTAGGCTTGCCTGTCTAATGACTCTCCTTATAGGGTTCCCATCTACCTCATAGCCCCCCCCCCAACAGGTCACCAATGTTCACTTACCTTATACTTTCTTATTATAATACTATTTACTAACTCAATATCTTGTAATTTAAGCTTTGAGTTTTACTGTATTTTTTGTAAATAAATCAAGTTGTAGCCAGGAATAACCGTTTACACAAAATTATATTGTTAGAATTCCATAGGCACTGATCTGTTTAATTTGGAATTTCACCTGTTTTCATTCGTAGTCTTCCCTTGTATATTCTGAGCTGCATTAAACCAGAAAATGTAACGTAGATTATTTATTTTATTTTACAGTACTACCAACGCTAACCACAAAACACTAGTCATATAAGAATGGCAGATTCAGAAAGTGACTATGGAGATATCTTCTTATTTCTTAGCTCTACAGTCCACGAAAAACCATGGTCTCCTCCAATCATTCTTAGCCATTTCTCCTTCACTGCAATTCTTCTCCTTCTTCTTATTTCCATATTTCTTAAACAATCTATTTCTAACTGATCTAAGAAACCAAAGTCCTCGGTCTTCTTTTTTTTTTAGCTCTTCCAGGATGATATTTTCTAGACGCGACTTCTGGTCTACAATATAATCTCTTATTTTTGCAATAATATTATAATTGGTTTGATAGATTGCTACTTATCTCTATATGTTAGGCCAAAGAGTGAATATTTTAATTCTAAGAAATCTTGTCAAGTGATGTATAATTAATTGTATTAAGAGAAAAGTTGTGTGAGCGTTTTTACACCCGATTGTTATTATAATCACTGACTGAACTCGAACACGGGATCTATGCGTGCAGTTTCAGCAGGCTGCCACTGAACTAATCCCTTCACTGACATCTAATTAATGGTATCATTCTGTTTCTTTAGCTTTGCAGGTTTGCCTAAATTCCCCCCCGAATTGTAGAGAGAAACAGTATAAAATCTTTGATTATATCGTTATACTGCTTATGTAATTAAGAATACAACATATCTTGATGTCCGGAAACACTTTTAGCTTTGGATTTCTATCACATTTCATTTTATACACATAACAAAATACATCATTCAGTTGGGGACTTAATTTGTGAATGTTTAAGTCTTATCTATAGATTCAATGATTAAACCAGTTTTAAGTAAATAACATTATGTACACATACTATTATCACTGATCGAACAATTCTTCGGAAAATTACTAAAATTAGTATTATACGGTCCCTCTGCTTTTTTAGCTCAGGTGTAAACCAGATATTATTTCAACAAGTAAATCGGTCTCTATCTATCACTTTTTTCGTTAATGGAAAGGTTACAAGTTGTCGCGAACTATTTCCGCGATTAGTTAGGCTTTCTAACACTACCCTGCTGCTATATCCTTAAATGTGCCGTTTTTGTACTAGAGCATCCAAATAAGTTCCGGCGTAGAGGGGAACTACATAACATTACGACAAGGCAAAACAACTTATTGGAGGTGCGTGCACATCGGACTTCGAAAGTTGGAAAAAGCCCACTATATATGGCCGCTAAAATCTATAATTGTTTGCCCGAGTCTTTGCTTCAGGTGAGCCTATCAAAAAATAAATTTAAAAAGGAGCTTAAAAAATATTTACTAAATAAAAATTATTACTCCATAAACGAGTACCTCTGTAATTGATTGAAGCTTTTCTTTTTTTGACACTGTTCTGTACCTTTGGTGCTGTATGAATAAAGTATCTATCTATCTATCTATCTATCTATCTATAATAATAACACTAAAAATAATAGAATGATAGAATTTATATTCATACTTATAATATTAATATTCATACTATTGTGTTAACTGGCAAACTGCCATCTACTTTCTCATGAATGATTACTTAGAAAGTTTTTGCGAAGATTAAATATATATTTTTTTTTTTTTTAGATCCAATATCATGATTCATTCTCTACCTGGATTTTCCCCGGCGAAATATGTCACAAACATTATATTACTATGTTTTGTAATAATTTTAAATAACTTTATTGCTGGTTTTTGTCCTAGTATGTTTTAAAATAGTTAGAAGCATGGTCACACAAGGCGTTGAAAAAAAAAGGTCTAATAAAGCCCATCCGTTTCTATACAAATTTCCTTAAATAAGTATTGATTCCACTACAATTGCAATGATTTTGTAATGGAATCATTTTTACACTCAGTGTACTTCCCTGCATTATTCATATACTTGAAATTATGTTCAAGTCCGTCTTTATGATCCGTATTTCTTCTGTAAAATGTTTCTGTTGCAAAGTAGTTTTTTAAAAATTGTCTAGAGGCATTTGTCTAAGCACTACTTCCGAACATTTACACACAAAAAAATAAAAAATCTGGTATGAAATACCTAAACAACATTCTCTTACTCCAATTAATACAAATTAATTGTAAACAAAAATTCTTTATAATTGCAATGCTTACAAACTTTGGACTGACCATAAACTAAGGTGGTAGGCGTTAGACATACATATATACCTGAGCAGACATTCTAGGCGCCCTCTGATCAAGTCCATATAGCGTTAGTTAAAAATTTAAACGTAACTTAGAGGCCCTCAAAAAGCTCTATAAAATCAAATATCGAAAATTTGAAAGCATTGGCTTTATCTCTTACTTAGAGTAAGAGATAGTAAACTATGTACCTATATGTATCTATAGGACTTCATTAAATTAAGATTTCATTTGCTTAAAATACTTATTGAATGTTCCATGTTGATTTTTGACATTTCTCGCCAAAATTTCAAGCAACCACTGTTTATCATGTTTATTTATATTTCAAAATGCTAAATGCAAAATTCAATTAATGTAATTTTTGTGGTAGTAAATATAAAAAAGTATAGCACAGTACAAAAAAAAAAAAAAACAAATCTTAAATAACAATGATTTTGAAAGTAACATATTCCATATAAATTCCTCATGAAACTAGAAAGTAAAATGGAGCCATTGAGAAATGACTCACATGGAAACATATCTCCTTTTTTTTTGGAGGAGGAATTTGGTGAGGCAGAGTAACTCCAAGATTTTCCTGGAGCTGTTAAAGTTCCGTACAATTTATTTATATCTCCTTGGCATAAAGAAAAATGAGCAGAGCATAATCACTCACTGCTATGGTAGCAGGGCATCTATAAAAATAGTTTCGTTTTCTTAGGAAGTGCCAGAACACATGTTATGGGAAATATCTTTCCTTCAACTTTGGCGTCTTGATATGATGTGGACGTCATAAATTGCTGGCCTTAGTGCACATTTCCATTGCCAAGAACTGCCATGACTATAGAGGTAGATTACAGTAGATTGTTGCAGGGGATTATCGCCCTGCGACCTGGAAGATCTATTATGCCTCTCGGAGTCTTCTCAGTGCACTGCCGGCCTCCAAGCTACAAACAACACAGCTCATCACCGTACAATGAGTTGTAGAATGCTCGTAGGAAGAGCAAATCTAAGGGCAGCATGCTGGATTCGAACTCGGGACCTCCGTGTTGTTAGTCCAGCGCGTTTCCACTAAGCTAATCCATTCCTTGTCCCTTGGCTTATGCCAATTAACTATGGACGAGGACCCTAATTTGTGTACTGTGTTTGTCCTTGTCTGTAAAGTGTAGAGTGTATGTAGTTTAAATGTATTGTGTACTTTTCTGACGAAGTGCATGTAGTACTGAGTCGCTACTCCTCAAGTAAATTAGATGAAAATACAAGTTTTAACGGACAAATAAGAAGGGAATTGATACAGCAACAAATTCAGATACGTCTAACAAAAAAGCCATGGGAACATGGAGAAAATATAGAGTTTCTCTAAGGCTACAAAGAAAATAATTTCCTTAACATCTAGGGTTCTATAATTTTTATAGAATAAACTTATCTTCTTTTTTTTTTGGAATAAATTCCATCGGATCCATCAGAAAAATATTTTATTAAGGACAAAGCAAATGAAATATTTTTAGTAAGCTTTAGATTATAACAGCGCTATTATATGAAATAAAACCTTCTACTTTTTTTTTTTTTTTTTATTTTGAGTTGAAATAAACAAATGATAGAGGCATAGAGCGTGACGAGCTCATATTGCTACTGTTAAATATAAAGGAACCATTCCAATCTAATCTGTATCTATCTGACACGCCTATTAAATTTTTACTGGTCGTCAATCGTACAAGTTAGATTAAGAGCGGCATTTTATAGTAGACGTTAAGGTAGGACCACTCTAAACGAATTAGGTTTGATAGACAATTACATCAGTAACACCACAACAATTTACTAGCCGGATATAAACAAGTGTTTAAGTAATTCTACTAATATGTATGTATTTTATTTGATTTTTTTTTTTTTTTTTAACCAAGAAATAAATATACAGTTGTTAATTTCTGACTGTTAATTAATTATAATATGTAAGTGATTTTTTTTAAATACACCGTATCTGAAAGATTATATTAATCATAAAAAAAAAATTATTCTACACTCTGTTAAATGTTCTTTATATGTATATATTTTTGTTTATGCTAATTCTGAAAATTATTTCACTATTTCTTCCAACAAATCAGGATTTTGAGAAATGTTTTGTTCATAATTTTCTCTCAAAATATAATTTATCTTTTAACTGTATTTCTTGTTTGCTGTTATACCTCGGATTTCTTTTGTACTGAACTTGTTCAGCCTATCCTGTTTTAACAGGTCCGATCTTTTCTGCATTAATAGCCTCAAGCCACGCCCCTCTCTGTTTTAAACCAATCATAATTAAAAAATTCATATACTTGCTATGAAACATGTATGTAAGAAGTAATAAAAAAAACAAAACAAGTAATTTACATTTCATTGTCAATTTTGTGATAATCTGGTTTATTTTACGGTAAACACAATGTCTATTAAATTGTCCGAATAGTTTTTGTTAAATATTTGGTGAACTATCTTGGAGCATAAGAGAAATATTACACCTATAATAAACATAAAAAGTGTATGAGTCAAAAATCTTAGACTCCTAATACTTGCCGTGTACGTGGTAAAAGGACTGCTCTACCGTTTGCAGTATCTATGATTTGGCGGGAACAAACAAGCTATATAACGGACCATTCGGACACATATCCAATTCCAGTCCATATATGGACGCTTTGAATAAAAGTCATCCGTCTACATTATCACAAGGAGCAGTTTCAGAAGTATTACACAACACAAATCACCAATTTTATGACATAACCGATACAAAAATTAAAAAGAGGAATATGTTTAGGCTTAAAACTTGCAGTTTGGAATGCTTTTAAGACAGTGTATCAAAACTTTTTGGGATATAAAAAATTCTGAAAATTATGAAGAAATTGTTAAATTATTTATTGTTACGTGAATGACAACCCAACATTTCTCACAGTGTTGCGTTGGTGTAAGCAACAGTAGCTGGAAATGAAGATGAATTTCAATGTGATTTGTGTAGTAAACTTCTCGATAATTATTATTAGCTCTTAATTACAGTTTGATACCTGACTTCCTGGTTGTTTTTTGAATGCTGGTTTTTAATTAATTGAATCAAAACCGCTGAGATATCTCTAGGAGGAGGCTTGACAAAAATATAGCTTATTCGTCTGTACAGGGCGTGAGAAATGTTAAGAACTTGTTGAAAGTAAGCGTAGCACATGCACGGATGTCATTAGCAACAGGGAATCCCAAAGCTTGTTGTTGAATTTCCTCAACAGAGTACTGCTTATTGCATTACAAATTATATTTTCAAAAGTAACCAACAAATAAAGTTAATAAAAATCTCCTACGTCATTGTGTTTAGAATCAGTAATGTCCGAAATTATTTTAAAGGGGGCACTTAGCTGCATAGTTTCATGGCTATCAGCAGTAATGCTGAGTAATGCTAACAAATCTGGCAAATAGATGTTATGGACATGCTGGCGTGGATGGACATGGACTATGCTAGCGTACTGGACTTTGATGTTACCACAAGAATATTACTATATATTGTGATGCCAATGAAAATTAAGTTTTATCAAATCACTCCTCAAACTACGCATCACCTTCTCTATCGCGCCCATTGAAGTGTATTGGCGAATAAGCATCAACTTGGTCACCCAAGTATCCCCCTCCCCAGAGGCTGTTTCAAGCTAGCTCTCAAAAAAAAGCAGGATAAGCGGGGATAAAAAGACATATTTCCTCTTGTACTTTGAATGATATAACTATATACTATTGCTACCCTTGACTTTACAAAAGCTGATTCATGTTGGACAGTTGAGCTTTTTAAGTTTGTAAACGTTCTTGTTGAAGCCTTAATCTAGTGGTAATCAATACATCTTTTTCCCAACTCATATTTTCCTTCCAACTTCTCCAGGTTTGAAGAAGTTCCTCCTTCAAAGGTTAACGTTCTCTCTGTGATACGGTACAATCTGCGAATGCTAACAGCAGTAATAAAGATTTATACTTAATAACAAGTCTCAGGGAAGGGAATAGCTAAGTGGTTAGCGTACTAGACTTCCACGCGGAGGACTCGGGTTCGAGTCCAGCTGTGCTATCCTTAGATTTTTTCTTCCTAGGAGCCTCTACAGCTCACTGTCCGGTGATGGAAGTGCTGTTTGTAATAAGAGAACATTGTCCGGAGGCCGGCAGTGCACTGAGAAGGCTCCGGGCGCCAATGACCATAGATGCAGACGCGCTTTAAATTAATAAAATAAAAAAAATAAGAACTTTCATTGCCTCCCCCGGAGCATTCTTAGTACACTGCCGGCCTCCGAGCAGTTTTTTTATTTTTGTTTTTATTTATTTATTTCAATTTGTCTACATGCTGCATTGATATTACATGTAATAAGATTACAAAATTTGCATTTTAAATATGTTACATTATGAATATGTACAATTTTAGAAATGAATATTAACTGCCGATAATAAATTCAAAAAATCACAGTAAAATGATAAAATAGAAATGTTCAAAATTTAAAGTTTTTCTAAGTCCCATTTATTCAAAAAATTGATGAATTCCTGCATGATCAACTGGTCTTCTGGCAATGGCCAACGTTTTCCAGTTCTCAATATACAGCTGATATGCCTAGCTCTGGCGTTTTCTAAGAGTGGACAGTCATATATTAGATGGGTGAAATCCTGAATCTTAGTACCCGTGGGATCACACGGGCAGTAAGATGAATCTATAATATGAAATCTATAAAGATAGTGTCTGCTTGGACCAAGCCCTGTTAATACTTGGGTTAACCAGTAATTGATTTTTATATTTAGTTTCAGTCTAATATGATCGTGCGCTATAAATTTCTTTGTAAAATTCCCTTGCTGTAAAATTCTCTTGCTACACAGACAACACTGCCCATCACCGGACATTGGAGCTGTGGAGGCTACTAGAAAGAAAAAAATCTAAGAGCAGCATGCTGGATTCGAACCCGGGACCTCCGCGTTGCTAGTCCAGCGCGCTGCCACTGAACTAATCCCTTCCTTCTTCCTTGGCTTACTAGGGACGGAGACCCAATTTTGTGTACTGTAAAGGGTACTTTAAGGGTCCTTGAATGTAGTTTAAGTATTGTGTACTGTTCTGACGAAGTGTAATGGAGTTACTCGATACCCATTGCAGGCTAGACAGAGTGCACTTCGAAAGACAATTTCTTTGTCTGAGATCTATTTATCCTGAAGTCCTCTGACAGTGAATTCATTACTTTTGTAAGGAAGCCTGTGTTATGCCATCCTAATTTTTAATACTAACTTTAACCCGGGAGAACTCGCTAGAAAAAATGAATAGCAAGAACTCGCGCGTGAGACTTTCTCTCACATCCCAATTTTCATATTTTTTCACCACATAATAATATTATTAGCTTCTAAATACCAATTAAGTAAATGACATTATATTTATAAGTATAAATACACACATAAACTTAAACAAATATCAATATAAAAAATATAAATCACACTTTTTTATTTATAAAAAAAAAACTGGAGCAAAACTCAATATAAAAAATATAATTTGTGTTGAATTATTCAGTAACAGCACATTTTGGTGTACGTGCATCTGCTAATGAAAACACATTGAGGCCATATTTTGCTGGTTTACTAGGGATGTATTGCCGAAAATTGCAACGTCCCCATAACGGTTCCAACATTTCATCTATAGTACAGTATTCACCAACTTGGTAATTTTGTTTACATTTGGATATAAATTCATCCAGTACCTCTCTTATGGAATCAAGAGAAAAAAAAGAAGACTCCAACATTCCAACGAAGTTTTAGCTTGCTTTGCAATAGTTTTCACACCTGGAAGATGGATAACGATGTTTTGTTTCCTTCTGCGAACATTTTCGCGGGGAGCGGAAACATGCCAAACTGTAGTTTTGACGTTACCAAACAAGCAGTTTCCGTGGATCGTCGTTTTCGAGTTCATCTTTCTCTTTTATCCCTGATTGTTCTGAATCACTTTCCGGTTTTCGAAGCTTTCCGAGCATCAAAGCGGTTTTCGTTGTCTACAAGGTTGGGGAGAACTTCAGTTTTACCCTGTTCGGGATCAGGAATCCATGACAAATATTCTAAGCGAAAAAAATTAACATAAATAAAATTACCAGGAAAATATAAAGTAAATAAATATCCTGAAAAATGCCACTTACGGAGATCGTACAACGCTTTCCCCATCTCGGCCATATGTTTGCCACGACTCATTTGAATTTAAAAAATCTAAAATTCAAAAGGAAAACTAATTTTGTGTCACCAGTAAACCAAAAATGTTATACAAACAGAAAATTACTTACTTATAAAAACGTAACGCGAACACTAGCGCGTGAGAGATTCACTCACGGTTTAGAATATTTTTGTTTAACTTCCTCTCCTGAAGCTAACACAAGACTGAGAGGAAAAATATTTCAAGAGGAAGTAAACAAAAGATAAAAACTCAGCTAGACGAAACTTAGGACCTCCAACTACTCCCACTTCCGGATTATAAGTGTTTTTCTTCAAGCATGAGAGAAAATCTCACGGTGCGAGTTCTCCCGGGTTAAATTTAAGCCAAAAATTAAGAGCTTTGTTATTACACCAGCAAATTCATCTTTGTTGAAAGTAGCCATAAAGAACTACGATAATAATTAATATCCAAAAATAATGTGTAAACATTAAATTTAATCTGTAAAATATTTAAGAAATAACATATATTAAGATGTCGTGCGAGAAACTTGAGTGGGAGATTATAACAGATTTGGCTTTATTTATTGTACGGTTTTATCACATGTTATTTATCCATTTTAGTTGATATATGCCGGAAGTAACCCCAATAAGATATTTTTAATTTTTTTTTTTTAGGGTCGAATTTCATCCGCAACACCTACTTTCCAATTTAGTGTCTCTCTACATTTAACTTGTCAGTTCTGATAAAATTTTTGAAATTCTTCTTCCTGTTTTTCTATTATTCTCTCTCTCTAGGAATCGAATAAAATTTTGTAAAAGCAAAAAAAGAAAAAAAAAGTAATAAAAGAACAAGAAAAACGGCCAGGGACACAAATTTGTGTAATTTTAAAGTGGACAGATGAATTGTAATAAAGTATGTGTATATATATGTATGATGTGTGTGTGTATTTGTGTAGGTGGTATTCAAGAGAGCGACGTGGACCACACAAGGTGTAGACACCAATAGTCTCTACAGTCAGAGGAGACCCCTAGAACTTGTGCCTTTGTAACTTGCCGACAGACATTCTCGAATGCGCAGCAGCATACTCTGGTTACACTTGCCAGCCAGCCAGCCGTCCCTTTCGATCTAGTTACGAAATCATTTTGATATATTGTAATAAATTGTTCTAATAACTAATAAATATGATTTTAATATAAACGAGTTAGTGTGTGGCCTATATGTTAACTATACAATATTGATCGTAAAGTCGGTTATTATTAATTAATTTCTTTAAATTATCGAAATTTTAATCCATTCTTTTTTGTTTTTAAATTATTTATTTATTGACATAAATAATATTATTTATAATCAATATATAAGAAGTAGTTATTTTTATCATTATTCTGTCACTCAAAATATTAACCCACAATGTGAAGTCGCTTGCCTATGATCACTCAATTGAGCAAGCCACTTCGCATCACTCAGAATACAAACCAGAATACTTACATCTTGGTGAGTTTGAACCTGAGCTCCCTAGAGGGAGAAAGTACATGCTAGTAAACATATACTTAGATAAACAGAATTATCGCCCTATTACTTTCTCTTACTCCCTAGTAAGAGGAAGTGTTGCGATCGAGTCAATAAGGGATTTTGAGGTTCCCTGAGCCGTCAAGCGGAAGTAACACTTCACTCAGTAACATTTACACTTTTTTGTGATTTTCCCGAAAATGGTCTAGTTATGTGTGTGAACAGCATAGCTGAAAAACTAAGAATCGCAGCGAAGCTCCCCAACTTGACATTCTGTTTAGGTATCTCAATTTGGATCTGCCAGCAAGTTATCTGTCACAATTACTCAACAGGAAGGAAGTATCACTTTAATGAATGGATTTGACAATTTTTTTTTGTTTTTACAATTTTCTCAAAAAATGGCTACAACGAATTTCTTAAAACTTCGTATAACTACACATATTGTGAGCTATCACTTTTATTAGTATCATTTCTCCAGAAAAATTCATTTAACAGGAGTTTATGGAAAGGAATGGGATTATGTATCTTTCTATTTTGAGGACATTCGATCACTGAAAGCAAAGTGGAATAAGTGTGTTGAAGTCAAGGAGGATTGATTACCTTGAAAAGCATTAAATAGTTTAATCCTTAAGCTTTGTTTCCATATTCAGGTAGAATCTTCGTATAACTTTAGAGAGGTTTTCCCCGTTGCTACTTCTCACCCACTAAAAATTCCCAAGAGCATATCTAAGAGGCATTCCAATGCTAAAAAAATAAAAACTAAATTAACGTTAGACTTTTGAAGGAATGAAGGACGTGGTAACGAATTCCTCGCCATTTCACCAAGTTTAGTAGTAAAATTTCATAAAATTATTTTGTTTCCTCCAATATGTCTTATCTTTTTAGAAATACCATCCTTTCTATCTTCAACTTCTTCAAGCACTTTTTTGTATGCTTGCGAATCGACTAATAATTGCATATATAGAACTAGATGAACCTATTCATCTTATTCATTATCATTTCCTCATAGTAATTAAATTCTTTCTTTATCCAAGTTGTCCAATTTTTTTTTTTAAGTTGTTTATTTTTTTTTTTTAAATTTAAGGCGTCTCAACATCTGTGGTCATTTGCGCCCAGAGCCTTCTCAGTGCACTGCCGGCCTGCGGACAGTGTTCTCTCGTTACAGACAGCTGTAGAGGCCCCTAGGAAGAGAAAATCTAAGGGTAGCACGGCTGGATTCGAATCCGTGATCTCCGGTTGCTAGTCCAGCGCGCTAATCCCTTCCCTCTCTTAAGTTGTTGTTACTTTTGTTTATTTAAAATCCTATTGAAGCTTTCTTTTTTACCCGTAATATCTTTTATCTTTTCTGATCATTTTTTGCATCTTTTATTTACTACTTTTCCAACTACCTGTGGCACATTATTGAGGGATGCGAAAGAATATTGTATTGTTTCTGTAGTTCCTTCCCAAGAGTTCCTCCTCAGCCGATTAGCATAATTATTGTTTAGAATAAGATTTTTTTTTTTTTTTACTGCCGTTTTTTTATCACAATATCATCTTCTTGGCGAAGTCAAAGTGCACAGTGCTTCTCTCAGATCATTATCAAAATTGAAATTTAAACTTTTTTTAAAATTCTTAATATTTGGCCTGTGTAAAATCAATTTCATTAAGAATTTTTCTGGGCGATTTACATGCCCATTTGCCTTACAAAGATTCAGTACGATTGTAGGTAATATACCTTCAACTGCTTTACGAGAAATTCAGTAGAGAAAAGCTGCCCCCTATAAATCCTAACACTAGATCCCATTTAAAATCCAGCTGCCTTTATTGAGAGCTATCTAATTGAAGGTATTCCTGGTTCTTCAATCAAAGTTCTTTCAATTACTTTGTAATTGATATCTTAATTATTTTTTGAGAATTCTCTCTTTTTTAGATAATGAAACTATTTGGACAGCCTTCATAATAGATCTGTCTAAATTTGCAGGTGATTTTTTTTTCCTCTCTCATTAGAATTTTTTTCTCTTTTTAGAACTGTATGATCTAAATTTTTGTCTTCCTATGAGAATCAGAGGATCACTTCTCGGTCCCAAGCTGTCAATCACATTGTGCTTTTTCAATTCTTCAAAGAAATAACCCATTCAATTAAATCTCACTCTAAAGCCCATCATAAATTTCCTTTCCCGTCAGGATTAATTAGTTGTGTAAATAGTATTTTTTTAAAATTATTTACATTCAATGAACTTATCTTCTTTAATAGTTGTATGTCTGAAAGGTTAATTTTTAATTAATTTCTTTTTACTTTTTCAATATAACATTTTTATTTAGAAATGACTTCTAAAGTTTAATTTTTTGTTTATCTTTGGATGGTCTTCAAAATGGTGTTCACAGAAATCATGGGCGTCCTACCAAAATTTTCAAAGATAGGCAAAAAACTTAGAGGCCAAAAAAATAAGATTATTATTGTAATGTAATAAGAAGGAAACAAACAAAAGACAATTAGTACGGACTTACGGACGGGCGAGGGCCCCGTTTATTTTGTGAAAATTAATAATAAACGTAATATCAACTTCGGGCTCTGGTATACCAGCACTGAATATTAAAACATTATTATCTCCGCATTCACTTCACTTGACACTTTATAAAAAGCACATATGCAGCCCAACATGTGTCCATAGCTGTGGGATATGAAGATCAAGAACAAAGGGTGTTAATCCTTTTTGCAGTTCCTACATTATTTGTTTTTTGGAGGGTCTCAGATGTGAATCTTATATTTTACCATTCTTCTTGCGGAAAGAAATTACGATCTATGGTGGAGATTATAAGATATAGAAATGAGTTTGTTTACCATGATTGGAGAGTGATATTAATTTTTGTTAGTTTAATGATAGCAGTTATCGTTGATTAGTGAATTGAATTGAGAAACGTACAACTGACATGACTTACCAATTTTATTTTAGGATTTATTAGTGAAAAGTAAAAATTACATAGTGGGCCGAGCGACCGAGTGAAGAGTATAATGATGTTGGTGGCGTGGGTGATTGTAGGATGACAGCGTTGGCTGACATGAATTCCCCAAGAGCAATGTGACTAATTAGAATGGTTTCTTGTTCTAGCGGTAGATAAGCTAGACTGGGTTGCATGGTGAACCCTTCAGGATTGATTTGTTCCTTGTTTACTGTTTAAGTTGATCTGGCAACTGTTCTTAAACCTCAGATTTGCTGGCTTAAAAAAAACTTATTAAAACAAAAACAACTAAATTGAATCTCCTTGTTTTATATTCAATACATAATTTTTCGTTCTATTCTGGTTTAATTTTGGGCATCTTCCTCCAGGATATATTTTCAATTTCTGTTGTAACATTTTTTGATAAAAGATTATCTTCTATATTTCAAGAGGATCAAGTTTCTTTAATTTCCTTAAAAGTATTATTTAATTTAAATTAAAAATTAGCTATATTTTGGCGAATTGGTATGTAATATCTGTTTATGGGATGTTAACATGAAAAATAAAGCATATTTGCCGCTGTTAAGAATTGTTCGTAAATTATAAACTACAGTAAAATACGTTTAACACGAAAACGCTTAACATGAAAAATTGGTTAGCACGAAATCATACTACGATCCCGACAAAATACTATGTAATTTCATACAATTTATTTCTTTTAACACGAAACAAATATCGCTTAATACGAAAAGATTTCATTCCCAGGAAGAATGAAATATACCTGTTTTCTGCAGTCACATCGTCATGCACATTTTTTGGCTTATTTTTTTCCGTTAGATGGAACAAAATAAACAATGGCTGCCATTGTTGCTAGGTTTCCGCTTGTTTTTGAGTAGGTAAAGGTACCGACATTGTCAAAACATTTCAGTTAGTTTTTGAATTCGGTGAATTTTATGTTAAAATCAACCAATTTTGTGTTGTTTTTTTTTTGTAATTTTAATACATAAACTTATTTTTTTTACATGTACAATGGCAGAAAAATCGGGACGATAACAAACCGCTATTTTATAGTTTAACACGAAATTCTTTTAAAATATTTCGGTCCCAGCAGTTCCGTGTTAAACGTTTTTTCACTGTATTTAATGCTCAATTAATTTAATCGATATATCGAATACTCTTTGATACGCTGATGACACCACGTTAATTGCGAAAGGCAAGACTGTTGAAGAGGCGACAAAGAAGGCTAATGATAACATTTCATCCCTTAGAACATGGCTAGAAAAAAATGAGTTAGTGTTGAATGAAAAGAAAACGCAAAGTATGACGTTTAGTCTAATTGAGAAAAAGACAGAAGATACTACAAGATTTCTAGGCGTTACATTAGATTGTAGACTTAGCTGGAAATGTCATGTGCAAACCTTGAGTAACCAGTTATCACAAACCATTTTCTTATTGAGAAAACAGCGTGAAGAGGTTCCAATAGAGGTTATAAAGATTGCTCATTATGGTCTATTTCATTCTAGAATGGCATATGGTATTGAACTATGGGGAGGTACCTCCGATGCTTATATTATTTTCAGACTTCAAAAGAAAGCTATTAGAGCAATAATGAAGAAAAATGCTCGAGAAAGCTGTAGGCCTTTCTTTCGAGAGTTACGTATAATGACATTACCCTCGGTTTTCATTTTCAAACATTCACTAAAAAAGAAAAAAGACATGTTATTAGATGTTAGAGGTGATAAACATACTCATAATTTACGTAATAAAGAGGACTTATGCGTACCTTATAAGAGACTTGTGATGTCTGACTTCCATTCCAGTGTTATATCGGTGAAAATATTTAACAAAATTCCTTCAAGAATTAGACAGTTAAGTGAGAAACACTTCAAGCAATCGGTTAGCGAATTTTTAATAAAAAATTGCTTTTATGATATTAAAGATTTCTTGAACACAAAGTGGAGTGATGAACAATTTCATGTGATGTGAAGTGGACTGAATGTATTAAGTTTGTTTTTATGATAATTAGTGTAAAGTTCATTTTATTCTTGTTATTGGAATTTGTTATTTTGTTGACATTATATTGACGAGCCTTTTATATTATAAAAATGTATCCAGGCAAATAAATAAATAAATAAATAAATAAATAAATAAATAAATAAGGAGGCTATTTAATTATTTAAAAGATATTAATGTATATAGTAGTATTTAGACTAGTACTTAAGTTAGGTTAAGTAAACTGGGTGAAGGAATATCGAGTACTTCACCCAATTAGGTTAGTTTATTATTTTAAAGGGGAAAGGAATATTGAGTGTTTCCCCTTGTGTGAATGTCAAGTCTGAATGTATTTATTAATTTGAATGTATTTATTAGTTTGAATGTAATTATTAGCTTGAATGTATTCATAGAGTGTATGTATTGATTGGCGAGAAAGTTAGTATGTATGTTTAGTTTAGGCTTTTTTCCAGGGGTTGACAATAATTTTATGTAAGTATTTCAACCCCATTAAATTTAGTTCATTTTAGGATTAGTCCACTCTAGGTGGTGCAAGAAATATTGTTAAAAGTATTGCACAACCCCATTAGTTTGTGTTAAAAATAACCTCCTTAAGATCGGTTACACAATAAAGTTATTACTTATGTAGATAATATGTGTATAATGCAATTCATAGTTTAAAAAAAGCTTTAGTTTTGCCTAAATCTACAAATCTAGTTTTAGTAGGCTAAGAAATGGTACAAACAATATTCCCACTCCCCCTCGTCGACTAGCTTGATGATAAAAGAGGGGATGTGTGGAAAAGCATTCGACAATCTAGAGCTCCACCCTACCTTGCTAGGCAAGATATAGTGTGTGGAAGCCACATAGATTAATTAGTATGTGCGGTTCAAGTGGCCACAGAACGTGAAAGAATACAATTAGAGGGCGCTAATGACCATAGCAGTCAATACACCAAAAAAACAAAAAAACAAGAATGTGTTCATTAAGTCGTACTGTAACTGATCTCTTAGACTGTCCTATATATTTTTCTCATGGCTGATGGAATCCTTTATAAAAAGTCGTTTTTTGTATTTTTGTTTCTTGAACTGTGAAAGCGTTTTGACATTTTTCTGTCGCTTCGACGTATGGTTCTTATACAGTGCTTTGCAAGAATTTTTGTGACCTTTTCTGACACACCTTGTACACATATGGGATAAAAGCCAAGTTTTCTCTCTTAAAGGTTAAATAATTTATTTATTTATTTATTTATTTTAACGAAACGCCGGTAAAATAAAACAGGGTTACATAAAACGAATAGCCAAAGAGTAATTTGGACACGTTTCATTTTTAGTCACGTAGAAAATTCAGGAGTAGCGAGATAACGAATATCGTCCATTTTCAGGAATAAACATGATGTTTCCTTATTCAATTTTCCAACCACCAACATTATTATTATTATTATTATTGTTTTTTAGGAACCATAGTTTTTGAAAATGTTCTATATCTTTAATGTTATTTCCACCATCTTTAACAAAATTTTTATAGGTCTTAAAAAGGATGGTTTTTTAATACCTCCCGTTGTGAGTGGGGGGGGGGAGGGATTTCAATTACATGTTTTATAGCTAATATTAAATTCAGGCGAAATTATTTTCTGATAAAAGTATGTTTTATCTTTTAATATAGTAAACTGAGAAACTAGAACAGTTAATGGGGTACTTTGCCACTTCCCCTTACCGGACCATTCCGTCCATCATGTAATTTACTTCTAAGTATGGCCTTAAAGTACTTTTATTTTACCACTGCATAAATGAAAAATGAAAAAGTTAATGATAAAGTTAAAAAAAAAAAAATTCTTTTACCTTAAGTTTTTGGTTTTATGTTGTAAAATAAATTCACTTCGGTGCTATGAAAACACTTTCAAAGTAACTTACCTTTTTTTTTTTTAAGTATCATTATTACTTTAAGAGCTTTAAATGTATAATGTAAAGGAGAAAGAATTAAATATAATGAATTTCTTAATTTTATAACTTCCTCATTTGACGAAAAGAAGGGCAAGCAAAAAAGATGGATGCATCTCAACAACTTGATAAAAAGTAGTTTGGAAAAGGAAGAATGTAACATGAACAATGTCACACTAATTTCTTTTAGAGCAATAAATATATAAGTACAATTGACAATTAGTTTTCGAAATTGTAATTTTTAGTAAGTTACAGTTGCTCGTGTGATGGATGCAAGAAACTTGGAAATAATATTAAATTATAAAAAAAATCAGAAATGTGACATTCCCTTGCAAAAGGGCTAGCCAGGTATACAAGTCCAGTTACTGGTACGGTTCAAGAACAATAATGGCATTGTACTACCCCTTCTCCTCACAGGGGAGGAATTGAAGAAACAAAGAGAAGAGATATTTTAAGGACAGACTGGTGCTAGAAATCAAGGTGGAAACATATACCAGTATTACGTTATAAGAAATTATTATAAGCTATTGTGATATTCAAAGTAACTTACTTTCTCTTAGAGAATATATTTAATTTACTCTACCAGTGTGTTCTAAATTATTCTTATATTCTATCTCAAACAAACATACAAGGCCCTTTTCGCTAAAACGCTCACGCCACAAGCTACCTACACACATCCACACTATAACATTACACTCGATTCCCAGCAAATTTTATTTTAATATATGGCCATAAGATTTACATACTTTATATGCGTTTTACAAATTACGCTAAAACTAAATTTTAACATTCAAAGAAAAATGAAAGAATGAACAGAGAGAAAACATCTCACTAATAATTATAATAAAATTGACTGCAAGTGAAAATCTAAAATACAATTTGTTACAAATATAATGACTAATATAGATATAGTCACAACAAAATATAAAAAAAATTAACAGAAAAGTTCATTTTTTAAAATACTTAATTAACACAGATTACACACATAAACACAGTTTACTATTCATTAAAAGAGTGAAGTTTTAATACGGCCTTTACAAAGTTACTGAAATGAATTTATTTATTTTTTTCAGTTACTAGTTAAAAACTCAAAAAATGTTCATCACCATATCACACGAGTAGCAATAATTAAAATCGTGTTTTCTAATGGGTGAGTACAAGGGCGATGAATAAAACGATGAAAGTGACCTTCAGTAGTACATAAATTGCAGAGGGTCTGCATTACTAAATTACTATTATTAAGGGTCTGTAAATTACTTGTCTGTAATTTATAATAAATATCATATTGTTAATTAATAATAAACAATTATCATTATTATTATTATTAAATATTAATAATAATTAATTAATAATTAAAAAAACTGCAGCATTAATTAGCACCCACAACTTATTAACCAAATTTGTCATTGGCGGCAGTGTATAATCACGTAGCTATAGCATCATCTTCATTGCTGCTAGTGTTCAACCCGTGAACTAGAAGTTCATCACTAGTAAAAGACTATGGTATACCAGACTGGGAACAGCTTTCATGCACTACAAGTTTATTTTTTAAAGTAGATAATAAAGTTATCCTAATAATTATTGAAATTATTAGAGCCTAAAGTGGATATTATATTCGGTTGGGTTTTATTTGAAAAATCCAATTATATTTACGGTCCACATTAGTAAATGTGCCAACAGATAATGTACACAATTATGAAAACAAATTTGTGATAATGTAAAGTTTTCCATGTTTAGTATTTTGTTAATTCAAATCAAAAGTTATTTTAAGAATAAAGAAAAGAATGTGTGACAAGCCTAGTTCTATTACCAATTAAATAATCTAGGACAGTTTCTTTTTTGTAATTGCATATAAAAATAGAAATAATTGTATATTAGCTCTTACAGGTAAATTGATATAACATATCTTACGTCCCATATCAGTACTTTATACAGTAAAACATTGTAAAATTTTACCTTGGATAACCAGCTGTTCACATTTTAGTTTTAATTAATAAATTCATTACAAATAGCTATATTTGTTTTGCTACCTGATAATGAGCAATGGACGAAACCGGTCGTTGACCACAAAGTGAACCAGGCTACCACGGTTGAAGAAATCACTGATATTACCTTGTTCAGAGGTAATGAGATATTATGGTATATGGTAAAGCAGTCATTAGTTTACACTTAATATAAAATAAACAATAAGGAAAATTATATATGAGCAATATTATTTGAAAGAAACAAAGTTATATGTTATATATATATATATATTCTGTCTATATCTTCTGCTACGCTCAAAGATTGAAAATGCTCATTGAACGAAAAAACAGCTCACAACGCGTTGTGGTCACTGTAAAACATCCACATCGCGTAATTCGTGTAATGGCCCTTATAAAAACGCTCACGACGCGTTGGGGCAATCACAGAAAGACCACATAGCGAAAATCGTATCGTGGCTGTCATGCTTTACGACCATAACGCATTCTGGCAATGAAGAAAAGCCATGACGCGTATGGAACCATGTTAGAACCATGTTCATCTGTTTTACAGAAGTAACAAATTTTTGAACTTGTGCTATCCGCTCCAGCTTCAACCAACTTTTCAGTGTCACCAATTTTTAAGATATCATATCGTTTAAGGCGGCGATTCTGCTCGTTTAAGGGGGTAGAGACTGATTGTTTTTTTTAAGAAGTTTACAATGTTTTGTTACATTAAGTAACAATTCATATTTTTCTGTACTCATGATAAAACTGCGATCAGTGCTTCTTTCCACAAACTCATCTAATTTATCATAAAACACTTCTTATTTATTGGGTCATGGTTAGCGCTGATATACGTTCACCCTCAGAAACAGACAAGAAATGAATAAACAACTCTACTGATATTTTAATGTATCGTTGTACTCATGCCGACAAGTTTCAACCTGTCCGTCGTGATATGGTTACACCAACTAGTGCTCAGAACGCGTCATGGCTTTTCTTCATTGCCCCAATGCGTTGTGGTCGAATAGCATGATAACCACGACACGAATTTCGCTATGTGGATGTTTGATTTCGCTGTGATAGCCACATCGCGTCGTGAGCGTTTTCATAAGAGCCATAACACGAATTTCGCGATGTGGATGTTTTACAGTGACCACAACGCGTTTGAGCTGTTTTTTCGCTCAATGAGCATTTTCAGTCTTTGAGCGTAACATATATATATATATATTCTGCATATCATCAAACTGTAACCTGTATGTTGTTTTAACCTAGTTGTGTCATCTTGAGAATGACCTGGCTCCTGGTTCGAAAGCTCGATACTGTACAATAAAGTGTTTTATATTAGGACTTTTTGGCATTTAATTCCAACTATCATATTATATATATTGTTTTTTATCTAGGTATAAGAGCAACGGGATGCGAAGAATATAAAGTATTCCACCCCAATAGTAGTAGGTGTGTATGTTAAATGGTGTTTATTTTGGGATGAATGTATTTATTTGTATGATTCTCGTATGATAGGGATGTTAGAAATAATGATTGAGGATCGTGATTGGTAATTGATATGGCAGGCCGATCAGTGTGGGTGAATGAAAACCGTGGCACTTGATGAGCCAAAAAAATTAAAAAAAAAAAAACAAGTTAAAAGTATGTCAGTAAGTGAATATATTCAATTGTTTCATGACCATAACTTATTAAAAATATATAGTTATGATATAGTTAAAAAAAATTATTATATTGTTTATATAGTTTTGGAAGATTTGAAAATAATCTGAAACTATTTCTTATAAAACTTTTAATTAGAAATTAAAGTTTTTCATAGCTTAACAGAATTCACTTTGTTTTCTTCGAAAAGGTAATTTGTCTTAAAACCAAAAAATATTTGATCAGATCGCAAAAGCCCATGGGCGCTATGATGTGGATCACAAAATTTCTACGCCCCTTTTACAATTAAAGTAGGCAACACTGTTTCTTTTCCAATTTACTATATCTCACAATCAATTATTTACCGTCCTATCGTTTCCATTGTGTGGTTATACTTAAACTCATGCGATTAGAGTACAACTAGTAGAGTGGCTTTAGTGCTAGAAAAATGGATAATAAGCATGACCTACTTCCATAGACCTACTTATATTAAAGATCTTGGTATTGTCATGAATCCAAATCCAACCTTTCAAAACCATTTTGAAAATGTTTGTAAGTAAGCTTCTAAGTTACTAGGTTTTATTTCTAGAACTACTAGAGATTTTCATGATGTTTTTGTTATAGTCACTCTTTTCAATTCCATTGTACGCCCCATTCTAGAATACAACTCTATTATCTGGTCTCCATATCACAGTTGTTATATCAACAGATTAAAGAACATTCAGAAAAGATTAATAAGGACGATTGGTGTTCGTTTAGGCTATGATTACAATAACATTTCTTACAATGAAATTTATGGTAGGTTTATAATTTCTTCATTAGAAAACAGACGTTTAATTAATGACATACTATTTTTGTACAAACTTCCTACATAATTTTATAGATTGTCCATATCTTGTAAATGAAATTTATTTCAACATACATTCTATTCAGACCACAGACACAATAATCTGTTTTCAGTAAACTTTGCACAAACCAATTATTTATATCATTCACCACTTTTAAGAATTGTTAAGACATGCTAATCTCTTTAACATTGACTTGTTCAATATATCAGCTAAAATAATTAGAAGAATAATTGGATTATCATGATTTTATTTTATTTTGTTTTGTTTCGATTCAATGTTTCCACCTTCTGTTACCTGAGTAATATTTTTAAAGTATTTTTTTGCATGTAGTACTTATTTGTAGTTTAATGGATGTATGATGATTGTTTTGGTTAATTGTATTTTGTGTAAGCATTATTTATGTTATATATCAGTGCTGTTTGTATAATCATTTATAAAAGGGTTATGTTGCCCGTTAATGTAAATAAATAAATGAACAAATGAACAAGAAAATTAGTACATAGTAAGCATGTATATTATAACTAAGGATTCTTCCATGGAATTCAAGTGCCAATCGCGGGCCATTCGCCAATGATTGCAAGTTTAAAGAAAATTTTTATATAAAACAAGACGATAACAATGCAATAAAAGAAAGTCACGCGAGAATGGCACATCACTATATGATTTATTTATTATTACTTTCTCTTACTCCTAGTAAGAGGAAGTATTGGAATCGTGTCAAATTTTTGATATCGAGTTTTCACCGGAAATATCCGTTTTGAAGTCCCCTGAGTCCAAAAAACTGGATTTTAGCAAATGGTCTGTGTGTGTGTGTGTGTGTGTGTGTGTGTATTTGAACAGGATAGCTCAAAAACGAAAAATCGTAGAAAGTTGAGACTTGATATTCCGTTTAGATATCACCGTGGCATCTGACGGTGGCTCATCTGTCAAAATTCCTCACCGAAACTACCACTTTACAAGTTTTTTTTTTTTACTTATTTGCATTTTTCTCAAAAATGGCTCCGACGATTTTCTTCAAACTTGGTATATCAACTAAACATACAAAGCGCTACAACTTTTATTTGAAACATTTCTGCGGGAAAATTCATTTAAGGGCACTTCTGGGGGAGAGGTGGGGTTAGGTTTTCATCTTAAATGCTATTTCAGTTTATTAAACAATTCTATCATCTAGATAATGTTAATTAGAATTGAATATGTTGTTGAAATTCAGAGTTTTAAAAAAATCGGATAACCGGAAGTGCGTTTGTTTTAACACTAAATGATTTTTTTCACTTTTTCGCGATTTTCTCGAAAATGGCATCGATGAATTTCGTGAAACTTCATATATAAACTACACATACAAAGAGCTACAACTTTTATTTAAAACATTTCTCTGGGAAAATTCATTTAAGTGCATTTTTTGGAGGAGGGTTGGGGTTACAGCTTCCTCTAAAGTGGTATCATAATTGATTATACAATTCTATCATCCAAACAAAATTAATTAGAAATAAATAGATGGCTAATATTCCAAGTTTCAGGAAAATTAGTAAACCGGAAGTGCGCTTTTACTGGACAATTTTTCCAGTTTTTGACGAATTTCATTAAATTTGTTACTTACACAAACTATAAAATTTGTCAATTGTAATTTTGAGAACTGGAGTAAGAGAAAGTTGTGTGAGTGTTTCACACCAGATTTTTTTTTTTTTTTATAACATATTTAGCGTGATTCTGATGGATATATTAAATGGTATTTACACACAAATTCTGTAATTTTTCATAAAAAATAAGGAATTTTAACATGAAACGTAAAAAAGAAATACCTATATTTAGACACTAGAAAAAAGTATTTGACAAGTGGTTATTTTAATATGACATCCTGTAGTTCTTGGGCGTAAATATGTTCGTGTATGCTTGTATGTATAGAGTATAGATGCATGTTTGTAGTTAGAGGAAGACTGAGCGAAAAAGCACAGCTTTCCTGTCAGCCGACACGCTTTTGGTAATTATTGCGAAATATCTATTCACCCGAGATAATGATGTAATTAGTAAAACGCAGGGTTACCAAATTAAAAAAAAGGAAGACTTGTTTGCAAGCTAGCGATTTTGGGCGAGTTTATTCTGTGTGTGTGTGTCTGTGTGTGGTGTATTGGTTTGGCACTTGCTAGTAATAGTATACTGCAATAAGGTTTTAAAAATCCCTGTCCAAATCCCTCATACCCTGGACTGTTATTTATCCATTCATTAAGGATTAACTGTTATAAATTTTGTGGTTTTTACTGTTCAGTAGAGGGAAAAAGAAAGCAAAAAAAAAAAAAATATTGGGTATATATTTTACCCTTTAGGTCTAAAAACCAGAATACCTTAGTAATCCATGTTTAGTTAATAAAGCCTAGGGGAAAAAAGATCTCACTACGCCTCTTCTGGCTTAGTATTTTTTAGCTGGTATAAAAAGTCAAAGCATCGCATTATAATAATAAAAGAACACCAATATTTTCTATTTATTCTTCCCTTAGTTTTCACGCTAGTAAAGTAAAATTCAGCACAATATTCTTTTTGAATGTTTACAAAAAATATAAAATTTATCAGAAATGGTATCTTAAAATGACCTTCGTAACTTTATCAAAAAAGAAAAAAAAGGTGAAAAAACATCCGCGTAATACTCACAATTTTCTCTTACTTCCGTTAATAGAATGAGAAAGTTTCTTTACACCACCAATTTTACACATTTTTGTCCTAATAATATATGGGACAAATACCTACCCAGGCAGGTAGAAGAAATGGGGGAGGGGATACACTCTACTCCAGTTGTAGATAGTGCCAACAATATTGTACAAACCAAGTAATATTTAAAATTTTACATCACAAATATACGTACATCAGACACATCCCAGAAAACACTCAAATACCATTATATATACTTTTGCAGATAATACTGCAATCCTTCTACGAAATCTTGAACCCTTGAATGTTTTTTATCACATTCTACAAGATCATATCCTATTACTGGAATCTTGAATCTTAAAATGAAAGTTAATCCACAAAAAAGTAATTACATCTTTACGCTGGGTAGGAAAATCCTCCCTCTCATCCATATTAACCACACTGTAATCTCTTCTACAGACAACGTACGTTACCTGGTTTTCCAGCTAGACAAAAATCTGACTTGTGTGATGGATGCACAAGAAATTATATTAAATAAATCTTATTTTAAAAAAATATTAGTAAAGGCAAAAATTTGTAATTTGGCTGGCAAAGTTATAAAATGCAGGTACAAGACACAGGTTATCAGAGAAGTTGGAGAACTCAGCCACTATTGTCTTTTAACCCCCTTCTAGAAATCAAATATAAAGAGCAGGTTTTAACTACGAAGAGGAACATTGTTTCATGAGTCACCTTACAGCATTCGTCTCGGGCATTTACTCTCGTAACTTCACTGCTACTTATTAGTGTTTAACACTTGAGTTTAAATCAATCAAGCTAAATATTTAATTGCAAGAATTTCTGTATATATTTATGTTATTTCATTATTACAATTAACTTGTAATCATTGTTATTCACGCTATAAGCAGTGGTGACTTCTTCATTATATCTTATACATATCTACTCTGAAACTTACACATTCATAAGCCCTTTCAATACCGTTCGAGCCACACTACAAACTCCACACTCAACTCAAAAACATTACACTTGGAATCCCCTCACTAGACTCAAACGACATGAACTAAATAGACGGTTCAGATAACTCTCAACATTACTAGACAGACGATCCAAACTTACATTACAAAATAAAAGGGTTCTCTACCTATAGTATTGGATTTGAACGGTCTTATGGTATAGAAATATGAGAAATAACCAAGTGTTCCAATTTCCATCGTATCCCAGTCATGTCAATCAAAAATCCTTCGAAAAATTGTCAATGCACTCTACTATGTTGCTAACTTCACCATCCATATTGACCTGAACATTCCTTTTCGTTAACCATCTAGCCAATACTCGTTTCCTTAATTTCCATTCATCCACAACTGCTCATCCTAATCCATTAATTCATCAGCTTTCCTCAAAACATTATTCCTCACAATCTATGCAGGCGCTTGAAGAAAAGATGACCTCGTTACTAACTAATAAAATTACTCAAGATAGTGGAGTACCATCGTTGTATGACTTCTCCAGTATACATTCCCGTTATCTAACTTGTTATTCAACATAATACAAAATATACAAAAAAATAATATTAATATAAATCCAGTCCAGTGCTACCTTTAGATTTGTTCTTCCTAGGAGATCTACAGCTCACTGATCGGTGATGGACAGTGTTGTCTGCAGCGAGAGAACACTGTCCAGAGGCCGGCAGTGCACTGTGAAGGCTCCGGGCGGCAATGACCATAGGTGTTGACACGCCTTAAATTAAAAAAAAAATTGTAAATTAGAAGCACGGATAGAATTCAATATTTTAAGAACATCAATCTGAAGTCAAATCTAACCATCAAACCTACAAATTGGTTTTTGAATCTTTTCCAAGTTTTCTCGAAAAGGGCTACAACGATTTTCTGTAGCATCAGAGACGTTTTCCGTGGTAGCCTGCTTCATTTTGTGGTCATCGACCGGTTTCGGGCGGTGATTTTCTGTAGAGATGAAATGTTTTTCGGGCGTTCGCCCATCTTCAGGACAGTCTGACAAATTCAATTTACACTTGACTTGATTTGTTCTTCCTAGGAGCTCTACAGGTCACTGTTTGGTGATGGGCAGTGTTGTCTGTATCGAGAGAGATTTCCTGTAGAATGAAAGATTTTCTGTAGACTTGAAATGTTTACAATGCTTGAAATATGTTAACAGTACAACATACACTCAAAACGCTACCAACATCACTTTGCTCGATCAATCTACACCCCATATACTCTTCTTTCTTTATTAAGTAATTCGTTAAAATGTAACCGTTGTGAGTAAAGTGCCAACTTATGTGTTCTCGTTTCACTGTCAACCATCTTTCCTGATATCTGTATATTATATAATCTAAATATTAAATCATTATTAATTAAAACTATTTTCCATTTCTATTTTGCCGAAATTCTAGTTGTTTTCTAGTAGATCTATTAAATCATAATATTTTATTATAAAATACCGAAACCGAAGAAAAAAATTGGACAGTTCGTGATATTATTTTTAAAATTTAGTAATAAAATGTGGAATAATAAAAAAAAAATAAAGGAACTCAGCTTTGTGAAGGTGTTTGAAGATCACAATAGTGGAAATGACTCTTGCGAGTGTCCTAGATTTTTTCCATTAAACTATATAGAGCATCCCTTTTGCATAAATAAGAAGAAAATCTAAGGAAATAGAATGTTAGGAATATAATTAAAAAAAAGAAAATCCCAGTATTAAAACGCATCATGAATGATTAATGTTACTATAATGTTTTTAAAATATTAATTGATTGAATTTCTTCTAACATTTTACTAAATTTTTAGTTTTCTCTAATGTTGGAGAGTTCTCTGAGATCAGGTACAACCACTAAAGTGGCGAGTTCAAAATTATAGAAAAGAAAGTTTAACCGGAAATACGTCTTTATAAAAATATGATACTGAGTTCCTTTTACTTTCTCCTTACTCCTAGTAAGAGGAAGTATTGTAATCGTTTCAAAGTTTCGATATCGAGTATTCACCGGGAATATCGATTTTGAGGTCCCATGAGTCCAAAAAAGTGGTTTTTAGCAAATGGTCTATGTGTAAGTGCGAACAGAATAGCTCAAAAACGAAAAACCGTAGAAAATTGAAACTTGATATTCCGTTTAGGTATCACCATGGCATCTGACAGTAAGTAGGTCATCTGTCAGAATTCCTCAACCGAAAGTACCACTTTACTTGTTGTTTTTTTTTTACTTTTTTGCGTTTTTCTCAAAAATGTCTTCGACGATTTTCTTCAAACTGCTCACAGAAAGAGCCACAACTCTTTTATTTGAAATGTTTCTCTGGGAAAATTCATTTAAGGGAAGTTATGGGGGAGAGATGGGGTTAGGTTTTTATTTAAAGTGCCATTTCAGTTTATTAAACAATTCTATCATCTAAATAATGTTAGTTAGAATTGAATATGTTGTTGAAATTTCGAGTTTCAAAAAAGAACAAAAATAACGGATAACCATAAGTGCGTTTACATTACCATATTACTAAATGATTTTTTTTTCACTTTTTCGCGATTTTTTCAAAAATGGCTACGACGATTTTCTTGAAACTTCGTATATAAACTAAACATACAATGATCTACAACTTTTGTTTAAAACATTTCTCTAGGAAAATTCATTTAATGGCACTTTTAGGGGAGGGTTGGGATTATGTTTTTCTCTAAAGTGCTATCATATAGTTGATTATACAATTCTATCATCCGAACAAAATTAATTAGAAATAAATAGATGGCCAAAATTCTGTGTTTCAAGAAAATTAGTAAACCGGAAGTGCACTTTTACTGAACAGTTTTTTCAGTATTCGACGAATTTCATTAAATTTGGTACACAAACTATAAAATTTGTCAATTATAATTTTGAGAACTGGAGTAAGTTAAAGTTGTGTGAATGTTTCACGCCAGATTTTTTTTTTTTTCTGAAATTTCAAAAACGTAGGATTTTCTTTTAACATGGAATGCTAAATAATTTGAGAAAATACTTTTTCCGGAGAAATTGAGTTTAAGAAGTGGTATGTAGGGAAGGTATTTATTTATATCATGTTAGCTTTCAAATATTATTGGGACTGATCTTAACGTTGTTATCTGGATTACAATGTAAGAGAAAGTTTTGTGATTTTTTTTTAACATCGGATTTTTTTTAAGTTATTATGACAGGGCAGACAATTCTGAGCTTTCTCTTTAATGTTATGACAATTTTGTACTTTTGATTTCTCATACAACACAATTAAAAAATCCTATCTTAGTAAATATAAATTAAATATTTATATTTTTATTAAAATTATACACATTACATCTCTTAAAGAATTAATTATGTAAATATTAAATTTATACTAATTCTGGGGTATTAGTTTATACATTTTTTTTTTTTTTTTTAATTTTAATTTTGGGTCCATCAACTTCTAGTTATTAGCGCATCTCAAATTTTTTAACTAGAAAAATAGAGCTGGGTTGGCCCCGCTCACCTTACAGCATTCAAATCAACGTTTGTAGCTCAAAGTATTAAAAAATATATTAATGTTATTTACTTCCTCTTAGTCTCCTAGTATATTGCAATCATGTCAAATTTTTGAAAACTTATGTTTTCACCGGAAATACATGTTTTGAGGTCCACTGAGTGCGAAAAAAAACAATGTTTTTAACGAATTTATTTTTTATTTGTAAGTGTACTAAAATGTGATTGGGTAGATGTGTTGTATGTGTGTAATTTTGTAGCAGAGCGGTATTGAAAGGACTTGTATGTATATTTGTTGTGGTGGTTGGTTCCGCAGAAGTGGAAAGCATCAGAGACATTTTCTGTGGTAGCCTGCTTTATTTTGTGGTCATCGACCGGTTTCGGGCGTTCGCCCATCTTCAGGATGCGTTTTTTTCAGAAAGGCAAGTCTGTGTTGCTACACTGTCTGAAAAACGCATCCTCAGGCTACCACGGAAAATATCTCTAATATGTATGTAATATATTTTAGAGAGAGAGAGAGAGAGTAATGTATTAATACATAATTAATAAACATTATTGTTTTAAATAATTAATTTAACTATATATTAATTTAATAACTTTACAAATAGTAATAATTATTTATTAATTGTGAATATTAAATAAGCTTATAATTATACAGAATTTCTTGCACTTAATTATTCTTGACTAGATTAACTTTAAACACAAAGGTAAACTTAAACATTTCTTGGCATACAGATTGTAAGACAAATGATGGAATGATATTCGTTCGGTGCTTTGGAATAAACTATCAAAACAATGCTGTTCTTGGTAGTTAAAACCTGCCATTTATATATAATTGGAATGAAAGGGGTGAAAATACAATGAGTGGTCGAGTTCTCCGACCTCACTTATAACGGTGTCTTGTTATAATTATATTATTTTCAAATATAAATATATTTCCGTTTAATTCTATTTTTCCATTTGCTTCTTCCACTACAGTACGCATATACAAAGTATTCAAAAACAAAATATTTCAGAAAGTTCAAACTCGATATTTCGTTTAGGTATTGCCCCCGCACTAGACACTAAGGTTTAGGGTAAAATCCAATCAACCCTAAGTGCGACTTTAATGAATGTTTTTTCTCTTCAGTTTCTCGTGATTTTATCGAAAATGGTTTTAGCGATTTTCTTTAAACTTAGTGTACTTAACACACATGAATACTTACTATACGGTGCCACAGTCCTTAAAGTAGGATCTGGACCACCTCAATAACTTTTCCCCATTCGTTTCGATCTGCTGCCTTGTGGCGCCATCCTCTCACTCCAACCCGACGGAGGTCTTCCTCTACGTCATCCAACCATCTAAGTCGAGGGGGCCCTCAAGTTCTTATGCCTTCTGATTTCCTAATTAATAATTTTCGAGGTAATCTCCCCTCAGGCATTTTTCCACGTGCCCCAACCATCTCAACCTCCCTTTCTTTATTTGGGCGACTATATCCCGCTCCCCAAACAAGTCCCTCAGTTCTTCATTTTTTTTTTTTTCCCAATCGCCATTCACGCACCTCGGGCCAAATATTTTTCTCTCCCAGACACCGAGGATCCTTATATTTTTTTTACTGAGCACCTACGTTTCTCTGGCATAAGTGACGATGGGTCTGATAATAATTTTATAGGCAATTATTTTTGCCTTGCGGGATAAATCCTTGAACCGTAGAACCTCTGAACCATGTACAGGCATCTATTTCCTACCGATCCTCTCGCCTTGATTTCTGCGGTAATATCGTTATTGTTAGTTATGAGCGACCCAGGATATTTAAAATCGCTGCATATTGGGAAGCTGTGTGACCTCTCAACTGGATTTGTGCTTTCCCACGGGACTGGGCTTTCCAAGTTTGAATATTACCCACGAATATTAATCACTTTTATTTGAGACATTTTCTCGGATTTATTTATGTAATTGTACCGCAAAGATAATGCAACCACTGCAGAGAGAAGAGAGGCCCTCTCTGGTTAACAGAGACTACTCTCTGACTTAGGCAGGCTAGAATGGGAGAACCTGTGTATACAAGCCAGTGGGAATCTATCAGATACAACCATACAACAGTACATCGCATCGTGTCATATCTCTACTCTCACCATTCATTCTATCATTTTCATTATAAAGTCCAGTGCAGTTAGTGTAAACTTGCTACATTATAAGCTAAATTATATTACAGTCTTTATATCTCGTTCATTTAATCAAACTTAATTTCTCTCCTCAACAAACCCATTATATTTATTTATTAATTTTTTTTTTTTTTTTTTTTTTTGTGGGGTTCTTGGGTAATTGTAGTGCTAACCTTTACTTTCAAGTACCACATTAAAATATAATATATTAAGGTATCATATTAATGTTATATTCGAGCCATTGCCAGAATTCAAGATTTGGAGAAAAACGGAAAACCTGAACAATGTTATTTTAGAGAGTTTTTTTTAGAACATTCTCGGAAATGGGTGCACGATTTGCTTTAAAACTTGGAATGATAACTGCACAGATGATATTATAAATCTAACACTTCTCTAGGGGAATGGTTCTGTCAGTTAAGTTTAAATTTAAATTGTTGCTATAACCTTTGCTGTGGTTGTGAAAGTGGGCGCCAACAATATCCACTCATGTATATATTTATGACCGCTATCACATTTTTTTTTTTTTTTATGGTCACCTCAGCTAAACATGTTTCATACCAAATTTTTGCTTGTTATGAAATAATCACACCTGAAGTTATTTAAATTGTTGAATTTGGAAAAAAAAAAAACAAAAGAAAAATCTGGCGTGCAACGACTCATACGACTTTCTCTTACTGGAATAGTTACTATGGTAAGTGACAACACAGAGAGAGAGAGAGAGAGAGAGAGAGGTTGTGGTTTTATCTATGTTATCGTATGCCGCCCAGGTTTGGAGCTTTCGTTACATTGATGATTTGGAACGTATAAATATACACTTTTACAAACGTATGTTCTGTTTTGTAGATCAGTCTCTAGCTTTATGGTGAGGCTAGAGTTTGCGTTAGTACATATTAAAGTTAATATTATAAAACTAATCTTAAATTGGATTGCAAGATTCTGGCCATGGACAGTTCAAGATATCCAAAAAAATTTTTCCTAAAGCTTAAAGAACTCCACGTGTCTAATAAAATTAAGAATTTTAAATATTGTTGGTTTACTCAAATGGAGAAATGTTTAAAAGGAAATTGGTCATGAACACATATTGTTTATTAATAATTCCGAAGATTTCAGGAAGTTCCCTTGTTCATGTTGTGAATACCTTTCAATATAATTCTAAAAAATTCTGATTTTGACCAATTATTTTCCTTTAATTATAATTTATTTTATCTAGATTTTTTTTTTTAACTACCTCAAGAAATGCAGCATTATTTTACGGTCCAACCTAAATCCTACATTTAAACGATTTATACCTCAATTTAGATTAGCAGGAAAGTACATAGTTAAATTTAATTATAAACAATCTTGTTATTTATTTGATCGTTCTGCCAATTGTCCTTATTGTAACAATTTTCTTCAAGATTTTTATCATTTTTATGTTGTATGCCCCGCTATATAACTTAAAAGTATTCATTATATACCTGTTAATGACAGTTAACTCTTTTGGAAGTTTTTATTAATTAACAAAACAAGTTAACTTAATTTATTATACAATTTTCTGCTTAAAATTTAGAGATTTCTATTTTTCTTTTAACAGCGGTCTTGGATGAAAAAATTATTTATTGAGGAAAAATTTTAATTTTATGAGAATATGAATTTTATTTTTATATAATTTTACATATATAGGGTGACCAGAGTTATATGCTCCACCCACTTTTTTTTTAAACGGCGGGAAATTTCGAAAAAATAGAAAACACGTATTTAATCATTTTTAGTCTAGTTTATTTTCAGTGATTGATCCATTTTTTTTATACCCCAATATCCCGAGATACAGCATCCAACTTTTTTTTTTCAAATGGAACATTATATTTTTTTTTGCATATTTTTATAGTAATTGAGCCTCTAAAAAAAAAAAAAAAAAATTAAAATCGGTTAGGTTTTTCAAAAGTTATGGCAATTTAAAATATGAAAAACAAATTTCAGTTTAATGTCAAAATTACCTTATTTTTTCTTTAAGAAGCTCTTCAAACTGGGCACCATCAACGGATAGGCAAGCCAAGCTCTGGGGACTCCCACGCTCTGTTTGTAACAGCACTTAGGTGGCAAAGTCAACATCTAGG
>JAAEAF010005988.1:0-21190 GCA_011037195.1 Triatoma infestans
ACGAAGCAAATTTAAACAATTCTGATGTAGCCAGGCTGTACTCCTCTAATTACAGTATTTATTATAAAAATAGTCCCTTAAATACTTCGGCTGTTCAAAATTATTTACTATTTTCTCTACCATTCCATGGTAGTAGCATAATATTTCAACTCAGAACTTGCAGTAATTTTTCTATAAAAATAGTATATAAAGCAATAGCTTATTTAATAAAACCTAACCAGCTTTGCACTCTTTGTAATCTTTATGAAAATGAAGACTTATTTCATTTATTTATTGCTTGTCCGAGTTATGACTGTTTAAGAGTAAAATATTTACCTCAGTTATCTACTCTATCTACTATTAGCAAAGAAGAACAATTATTTAATTTACTGTCAGTTCAGTCGAAATTTGATTGTTTTAAGATATATAAATTTATTACAAATGTATTAATGTTGCGTTCATCTATAATTAATGAATAACATAATCTGTTAAGTAAGGTAAATGCCGCTTATAAACTAAACCTTAATTGCTGTTACTATAAGCTATTTAAAAATGAAAGACTAACTGTTTTGCAATAGTTGTCAAGATGGACTAAATTTTTGCCGTTATTGCTTTTATTTTTTTTTTTTTTTTATTTTATTTTATTTTATTTTTTTTTATTATATTAAACATGTATTTACTTTTATTTTTTTTAAACTTTGTAAGCAACTCCCTACAATAAGCTTGTAATGCTTCAATGTAGTAAATAAATAATAATAATACCTCACGAAGGAAACCTCACGAGGCCAACGGAGGCGGGTAACGACATTATTCGCTGTTATTCAGATGGCTCTAGGCAGGAGGGGACTGGCCTGTCAGGGAGCATGGTTGCAGGAGTTGGATAGAGGGAGTTCGGTGGCCTTGGGTGGTTTGGCCACTGTCTTCCACATGGTGGGCATTATTGAATGCTGCCGGCTTGTGGGGGAGTGGCAGGGAGAGATCAAAGAGGTGCGGATTTTCTCTTATAGTCAGGCCGCACTGATGGCTTGAGCAAGCCATGGTGGAGTTCGAAACTAGTGGGAGAATGTAGGAGAAGGCTTAATGCTTTGGCTCGGAGGGGTAAGGTGCTTCTCTATTGGATACCCGGACATGCGGGAATAGAGGGCAATGAGAGGGCGTATCAGTTGGCTAGGGAGGGATCATCATTACCATTTTGTGGCCCTGAACCAGCCCTTGCCGTCACGAAGAAGTTTCTTGACAAACAGAATAGATTTTGGGAGATGAGAGTCTTGGAGAAATGCTGGGGGGACAAGTAGGGGTGCCTCCAAGCTAAAAGATTTATAAAAGGAATTAAGCAGGGAGTTTCGGAGTATCTCCTGTCCCTTTAGTAGGACAGGTCTGAGGACCTTGGTGGGGGTAGTGACTGGACACCCTTGGGTGTCTAGTCACTTGTTTAACATAGGGAGGACGTCTAGTCCCATTTGTCAGAACTGCGACGACGGAGTCAGGGAAACGGTGTACCACTATTTATGTCAGTGTCCCCGTTTCGCTGGTACTAGGTTTCGCGTATTTGGGAGGGCACCACTCTCGCAGGATTGCCTGGGCGAGTTGGAGTTCAAGGATATCTTGGGATATTGTAGATTGACCGGTAAGCCACCGGGGGAGACTATTTAAAGGGACATGGGGGGCATCGGGGGGGATAAAAGCCATGTAGGCTTAGGTCCCATGCTATCAGGCATCCGGTAATAATAATAAAGTACATACACTCTACACTTTATAGACAAGGAAACATAGTACATAAACTAGGGTCCCACTATCAATTGACGTAAGCCAAAGAACAAGGCGGAGATTAGCTCAGTGGTAGCAAACTGGTCTAGCAACGTGGAGGTTCCGGGTTCGAATCCAGCATGCTGCACTTAAATTTTTTCTTTCACAGCTCACTACCCGGTGATGGGCAGTGTTGTTACGTAACTTGAAAACTTTGCTCAGAGGCCGGAATTGCACTGAGAAAACCCGATTAGATTAGATTAGATTGGGGAGGGTCATGCCTCATTCCACTGTGACCTTCGTTGAGAGGTCTATTGTGGATTTCCTGGGTTTATAGCACATCCCTCAGCTTTGCCCTCTTAATCAGGCCTAGCAAAGCTGAACGTGGTTCCGTCATGAAGCTCGATGGCTTGAGGAATGCTGGTTGAAGAAACTATGAGAAGGCCCAATGGCCATCTTTCAAGTCGCTGTGCAATAATCCCCAATAGCAATCTAAAATCTAAAGCGGCACTACGTACGGCTATCACTGGTGTCTATGTACTGTGCAGCGGATACCATAGCAATTCCAATGCTCGACAAGTTATCAATTTAAACAACAAGTTCTCTCTTCAACTCTCAAAAACTTATTGTAAAAAACATGATCACATTTTGGAGGCAAAATTACTTTTTAATTAGCATTAAACAAGAACTCACAAGCCTATAAAAAAGTTTTTAATGTGACAACCAGTCTGTAAACAGTGATCAAGGAGTCTTTTTGGACATCTGCCAACGTAGCTACAATTTCTACTTTTTACTTATACCTTGCAAAGTAACGTGAAAATATTAACGGCGAGTAGCAAGCGCATGTAGTGCGATTTTGTTTCTTCAAGTAGAAACATCTTAATATTTCTCATCATTTTCATCATCTAACCTCTAACCAATTTAGATGTCGCATTAGCAGATCCATTAGAGATAACAGACACCAATACTATGATGAAAAGTGGTACTTTGAGATTACTGTGATTCATAAACTTGGTCTCTAGTTATAGCAGTAATACAGGTATATTTCTAACAAAATTAAATTATTTAATTAACATCCTATATAACGAGACTTTAATTGTCAGTCACGTACACTAAGTAGTGGAGGTTGAGTTCTATTTTTAGTAGCTGGATTTTTCTATTTATTTTAAAAGCACTATACTGGCACCATTTACATGTAGGTCCAGTACCGCACTCAATTCGAATGTCATATTCCTGAAAAATTCAAGTCAATATATCTCGGCACTTTCAAGTACACAAAACTGTTTTTGCTGCCTTTATTCAGTATACAACCAATTTTGAAATGTAAACTTTTCATTTTCTTCAACATAATATATCATATTCACTTAAAATTGACGATAGAATAGAATAAAAAAAAAAGATTGCATCATGATCTGATTGGTTGAACAACTTCTTAATTCTAATTTTCATGTTATCTATATAAAAAAATTAAAACAAAAGTTGCAAAAAAAAAAATTGAATCAAATTTGGAGCCTATAGACTACTATCAAAGACAAGGGTAACTATGCATGATGCAGTTAACGTGTTTAAAAAAAATAAAAATAAAAAACTTGCACTGACTGGTAAAATAGAAGAATATTTTTCCGAAGAGATTGCTGGTAAAAATAGAAAATAGAAAATTATTACGAACGATGGAGGGACAAGAATAATGGAAATTAATTGTGATTGTGAGAAAAGCCAAAGATTAATAGAAGTAAGAGAGGTCAAGAATATCTAATTTAAGATATCCGAAAATAATGGACTACAAAAAAAAAAAAAAGCTACTAGCTTGATTTCTACTATCAGCAAAAAAACGTGCGAAAGAAATCACTTGACTAAGGTAAAGTTCAATTAATTTTTAAATACCGAAAAGTTTTAAACTTCTGCAAAAAAAAAAACTATAAATATACCAACTGAACCATTATTAAGTAATAAACGTCACGTTATGAAGAGAGAGTAAATTAGGTGAACATTAATTTAATAATAAAAATAAGAAAACATATATTTCTTTTACTTATATATTACTTGATGTTTACTGTAATTATTTTAGCAAAGAGAACAACTAATGGCAATCAACTAATGTTTGAAAATGGTGGTATATAAATACCGTGACCCTGTGGCCCAACCAGCCGCCGTCACTTCAATTATCGACTACTTCAAGTCAAGAGGGAGCGGAACATTTTAACAACAGTCTATCTGTAATAGTTTTTAATGCGCCAAAACTCTAGTTAAGAAACAGATTTCGTGACTAACACGTTAAATATGTTCTACTCACGGCACTATTTCAATGATATATATTTTAGTGAAGAATTAATATCATTTGTATTTATTATTGTATTTTAGAATAGCTTAATTAAAATAAACTATAAAATAAAACTTGCTAGAAAGTTCTGTGTTAAATTTTTTATCTTGAATGAATGAATGAATAACTTCTCTTATTAAATAAAAGGAAATTTCCTTATTTTTAATATTGTTTTATTTATTTTTTTACAAGCATGAAAATAATAAGTGTTTCACCTGTAAAACTGAATATAATTTGGTACAGATTAGTACACATATATGAAAATTCATTGTAGTTTGCATTAGAAATAGATCAAGTTTTTCAGTTACGGCTGAATTTTCCTTCCCATGCATGTGATTGGTTCTTGGTTAGTCTAAGTTTCGCTGACCACTGTCCCTTCTTACACTATTGCAGCCTTGTTTTACTCCGGTACCCTTATTATTTGTATTTATTAAAAATAATAATAATAATTAATAGTATTTAAGAGCCCAACACGGCTGCAACTTTGGCCAGGGAGATGCGAGTTAGACCTCGACATTCAATAGGAAAATTAAGCCATGCCCATGTAGTGGAACGAAGAAATAAAAGAAAATAATAGTTTTGAAAAATAGTTTAGAATATTTTATAGCATCAAAAATACAATGTTGTTAATATTTTAAATGTATCTTAGTGCAGTGAAAAGAGTCAGGTACTGTAATTTGAGGTCATTGCTATTAGGGAAACAAAGGCACAAAAATCCGTTAAATTAATACAATGCTACTTGGCCAACTTTTTTGTTAGAGAGAGCATTTCTTCAGGACAGTCTTGCCTTCTGCTTTCAAACAAGACAGTCTGCATTCTGCTTTCAAAGCCAGAACACTTGCTTGAGGAATCATTCTTTAAAAAATCAGTGGCAGTTTTACAATATAGTAATAAGTTTATAAATTCTTGCAAATAACTTGTAGTTATTATTTTAACAGAATATATTTATTGTTAGCAGTGGTGACTACTTTCTTATTACTAATACTTCACTCTCTTAAACGTATATAATTACAACCCCTTTTACTATACCGCTCACGCCACAAGCTACCAGCACACAACCACACAACATCACCAATTACATTTCACCCACTAAGTCCTTCTATTTACGTGCAAAATGAAAAAAATAAGTTATACCTTGTCGCTCTACTGCTTATTCTATAACAGTTCACTCTGATTCTTGCAAGCGTTAGTCTACTAATCAAGTCAACACTATTCTGAAGAAACCTTTCGCAATATATGGTAAGCAATAGTTCCCCTAACGTTTATCATCGCTAACTGTTTGTTCCTTTAACGTCGAGAAAAGCAGAGACCTACATCCGTACTTTTTTTTTTTAGTAATGTTAGAAAAGATTTGAAAGCAAGGATTTAAACAGGAAAGCAAAAAAAAATTATTAAATATAGGAGAGAAAACAAAAAAAAATGGCCCAAATTTTAACTGAAGCAGACAGTTTGAGTAAGATGTATTCAAGGGAAGGGATTAGTTCAGTGGTAGTGCGCTGGACTAGCAATGCGGCGGTCCCGGGTTCGAGTCCTGCTGCTGCCCTTAGATTTTTTCTTCCTAGGAGCCTCTTACAGCTCACTGTCCGGTGATGGACAGTGTTGTCTGTAACGAGAGAACACTGTCCGGAGGCCGGCAGTGCACTGAAAAGGCTCCGAACTTTGGGGTAGCTATATGGGCCCTGAAGGGCTTTGGATAGCATAGGGGCTTGGTCCCTCCCCACAGACAATAAAAAAAAAAGAAAAAAAAAGATGTATTGAGCTAATTTTTTTAATGTGATGAATCTACGAACACTGTGACATAAATTAAGAATTAACATTAGAATGAATTAATATAAGAACTGAATTTGGCGTAAAAATTCGAAATGGAAAGGCATTAGGTTTTGGTATTATATCTATATTTACAATATTATAATATAAAAAGGTGTATTATTGCAAGTGTTACGCACCAGTCAATATAATATCATCATGACATCACTGACATTAGTGATGCTGATGGACATTTAATTCACTTGGAAGGTCCGATGTATATGCCCACATCATTGACAATATTCTAATAATATACGAACCAGAAATATAAGTTCAATATATTGTTGTAAAATATTATTTTTTTGAACTTCATATAAACTTCCAAGAGCTTCATTTCCAAGCAATTTTTTTTTTTTTTTTTTTTTTAAGATAATTTTCAGCAGTTTAATTGATTCAATAGGAATATTGAATCCATTCAATGTTTTTTAAATAGCATTTTAGTTGAACAAAACAGTAAACTATTATATCTGTAAATGTTCATTCATCCATTTTACTCCACATTTATATTTTATCTTCTACAATATACATAATAATAATAATAATAATAATAATATATATTTCAAAATTGCACAAATAAACTTCTTTTTTTTGGTACAACATAAATAGGCAATGGCTGCAGCCGTCTGCCAGAGTTCACTGGCAGTAAAAATACAAAGCATATTCAAAAAACTTTTTACAAAGAAAATAGAAAAATACATAAATAAATAAAAAGGTGCATAATATAAATGAAGGTACAAAAAAAAACTGAAAGTGATCTTCTATGCATTAATCAAATAGAAAATAAGAGAAAGTAAAAAATAATAACTACACTAAGAGGTAATCGACTAAAAATCAGAGATCCAGTTATATCTTGCTTTCCAAGCATGGCGAGCGTAGCGGAGAAGGGGCCGAGAGTTGGTCCGACCTGTTAGGAAGGATACAATTTCCTCTGTAGAAAGCGTACGCTTGGACAAGTAAAGGAGACGAAATTCAGCTAATAAGGGACACTCTCCCAAAAAGTGGTAAACTTCCTCACGAGAACCACTATTACACAGGGAACACTTTTCCAGTACAATATACATAGTTATTACTGACAAATTTCCTTCGAACTAAACTGGGAGTACCTAAACTAGAAACGACAAAGGAGAGTAGGTTTACCTTGGAGCTCCACCAAATCTTCCCAAAAATATATTACTCAGAAAAATGTCTCACACAAAAGTGATATATTTGATATGATCTCTGTGTATCTGTGTAAAATTAATATATCATGTTCAAAGAAACTTAATGATATCTTAATAAATAAATTCTGATGTGAAAGAAGCTCATCAATTTCTCTTACTCTTCTTAATCCAGGATATATAAAGAAAGATTGAACATTGGCTAGTAAAAAATGGATAAGAAACAGGTAGCGAAGACAAAACACTTGGCCAAACCCTATTGTAATGCGGCAAAGCTAGTATAAATAAGAGACCATAATTTACACACAGTCAATCAGCAAGAAATCTTCAACGCAGCGAAGACGTATGCGTTATATTTTCAAGAATTTTTCTATATTGCCCCTCTGACCGTATAGTTTATCCATACTAGTTTTGTTTTAGACTAAAATTAGGAAACCATAAATGGTACTATCTGTCTGAGATTTTTTACAAGTTGCATTTAATAGAAGTCAGTAATAAATTGCTAGAAAAGTTACAATATTTTGTGTTTAAAACGGTAACGTCATCTACTTGAAGAGAATTATGGTATATTATTAGCTTTATTGTTGCATTAACTTCAAATATTATCTATTTATTATATTGTAGAAATAAAATAAATGAGGTTAACAACATTATTATTATTATTTTTTACAATATTAGTCATAAAATATTTGTCTTATACGACAATTTTAAATGATAAACGATGTAATGTTTGGTATCCCTGAACGTTGGCTATCATTCAATAGATGACACTTGAACATGCTATTTCTCTTTAGTGTTGTGGTACTATAGAAATGAGGTCATCTAGTGAGTACCATGTAAATTGTCTTGATACCTCAGTCTGTAGACGCTAGGTATATAGTAAATGCTACGTCCAGTGACCCTAAATTACTTGGCAATGTTACGCGTTTCTCGACCGCTACAATATGGCTAACCACTCACCTTGTCATTAGCATGTCCAACCAATCTCTAACTACCATCACTCCTTCATATTCTAATCTGAATTCCAGATATTACAAGACACTCTAATACTTTAGTCGTTCTTAACAACTAAGCAATATATTATTCCAGTAAGCAATGGGACCTAATCAAAATCCCTTTTTTTACAAGTCAGTAATAAATTGCTGACCAAAACCCACACATTAAGCCCATACTTTAAACCAGGAATGAGCGTATACCTTTTTCTTTTTAGATCGACAGAATAGAACTCCTATACAATTATTTTTCAGAGAAATATTTAGTATTTTTAAGCAGAAGAATTTGATTATTTATTTATTTTTTAATTTAAGGCGCGTCAACATCAATTGGTCGTTGGCCCGAAGCCTTTTCATGCACTGCCGGCCTCCGGACAGTGTTCGCTCGTTACAGGTAAAGTAACCTGTAGAGGCTCATAGGAAGAAAAAAATCTAAGGGCAGCACAGCTGGACTCGAAACTCCTCCGCTTGGGAGTCTAGTACGCTAACCATTTAGCTACTGTCTTCCCTTTTATTATTATTATTATTAATTTATTTATTTATTTTCTTTTATTTTTTTTACATATATTTAAGATGTAATATACTAAAATGTCACGTATATTTTGTTATAAAAAAGTGCATGAATAATGACATGAATCGATGGATTTTGTGTAAAAAGCATGCTGAATGTATGGTTGTCTTCTCAAGCTGGATAACATCTCCGTTGTTTTATTTTATTATTGTTTTTTTATTGGTTCTGACCGTTTTCAGATTCTCATCGATTGTCAGATTAAGGTAATAAAGTCCTAATTCATCTTAAAGTTTCTATCACAAATCACACTAATCGATTATCTATAATATATATGAATAATCAAATCATCTGAAAAGTGTAAAATCGTAAGAAGTTAATGTCCTATTTAGGTATCTGCATTGAGCTTGACAATAAGATCGATCAAATTCATCATCATTCTGGAGTAAGATGGTCTTTACTGAGTTATGTTTGTTTTTTTTTTTTTCAATTTTTCGCATTTATTTTTAGAAAAAGGCTTAAATTATTTTCTTAAAACTTTGAATGCTAACTACTCACACATATTATTATGTATATGTATATACATTTATATATATATATATGAACCTATCACTTTTATTTGAAATATTTTTGTGGTTTTTGGGTCTGCATATCTCAAAAAACATCTGAGATTTTACCGTGATAGCCTACTTAATATTGGTGATAATCCACCGATCCAGTAACCGCTAGATCGGGAGACAGGGATCGATAAGCTGGCCTTCTAGATCGCTATATGTACCCCCTCTTGATTTATTTCTTTCGAGATATTTCAGAGAAAATTTCATGCCAAAGAACCAACAATTCCAGAAGCTGTTTGAGAAGAGTTAATCCAAACCTGCTCAGCAGTTCCGGCTAATGATATGATTAGCAACTTCATATGTTGGACAGCGACTACGCTAGTGTCGTTTAAGCCGAGGAAGGCATTTTGAATGAATAGGAAATATTTTTGTATCGCTTTTGTAAATAAATTGGAAAATTGTTTTGTTTTAATGATGTTTTACCTAATTTTTAAGTCATTTATAGGTTTAAAATAGGGTTTAAGTTTTATCAGCATTTAAACTCTCTTATTTATTCGAAATTAATAAGAAAATCCGTTTTTAATTTTAGTTTATGAAACAGAGAAGTAGGGAAAAAACGACGAAAATTTATTCCTTATGGTTGAATATGTCGGCAACGGTTCGAAATATTGAAGTGAAATTAACGGCATTTTTCTTCATTTTTTTTTAAATAGTTTTCAATATAGTAGTAAAAAGTGGGGGTCAAAAGGAAATCGCCACTTTCAACCACCGATTTTAGGTGTAAGGCGGCAATAAAATCAAAAAACATTAAACACCATCATAAACTAGAGTAAAAATACTTCAACAAAAGTTATCTTCTCTTTTTAGATATCTTCCTTGGTTGAAGAGTTATTTCAAAAGTGGCCCGTTTAAATGGGCCTCACTATATAGAAGAACATGCTGATTATATCTTTCATGTCAATTTGTATATTTGATTTCTACATTGGTCAAATGTGCATGAAAAATAAGGGAAAGAATTTTTGGAACATTTCTGACTTTACAAACATTGCAAAACTCGTATAACTACGCTAATTACCTAAACACAAACAAACAAACTAACATGTATCTGACGACATTACCATGACGTCGTTTACGAACTCGGGACAAAAAAAAATGTATGAAGACTGGAGATACTTGAAAATCAACAAATATATAAACATAAGACATCTCTAACAAAATTAAATAAACAAACCAACAAAATGCAAAATGCACTTGCAAATTACTACACAAATGTCCATACAAAATTCATGTCCGTACACATGAACGTACACAAAAAGTATGTTTGTATCTGTTTACGAATGACAGGTAGCTGTGAGTATCAGATTGCAATAATTTGAATATAAGGTAGCATTGTTTTTCATAATTTAGTGGTTCATTTATGCTATCTTATTACTGTTTATTTTTGTAATTATTCCATAATTTGAGAACATCTGACGCACTAATAAATGCAAATTAAATATTAGTTTTTAAACTCAAAAACAACATTTGAAATAAACAACATAGTAGAAATAATCAATGTAAATTTATTCAATACCGCAATGTAAACTTTATGAATCCTACTCATTGTTGTTTCCATTTTTTAAAGAACCAAAAATACAATACCTTTTAATAGGGAAACAATATTTGGAATGTTTCTATCTCAAAGGTTAAAGAAGTCAGGTTTATTTTTCAAAAAAAACCTCATAGTAACATTAGATCATACAAAATAATTACAAGAATAATGTGAAAATTAAATTTGTCCTAGTGTTATCACACTGTATATGAAAACATCCAGTGCAAGGGATGGACTTTCGAAACCGGTCGATGATCACAAAATGAAGTTAGCTATCACGGAAAAAAGATTCTTGATAAAATATTTTTCACAAATTTACCATCAGTCTCAGAGACATTTTCCGTGGTAGCCTGCCTCATTTTGTGGTCATCGACCGGTTTCAGGCGTTCGCCCATCTTCAGGATGCGTTTTTTAGACAGGGTGACAACACAGACTCGCACTGAGCAAACTTAGTTTCACACTAACTCCCTGTAACTCATTGTTAGTGTGAAACTAAGTTTGCTCTGTGCGAGTCTGTGTTGTCACACTGTCTAAAAAACGCATCCGGTCGATGACCACAAAATGAAGCAGGCTACCACGGAAAATGTCTCTGATGCTTTCCAGCTCTGCGGAACCAACCACCACAACAAATTACCATCAGTCATTTATAAAATATAAAGGAGAGAGACTAAGCTCCCATCCCTCTACTGACTTCCCTACACTACCCATCCTATTTCTTGTCAGTGATGTTTCAGTATTAGAAGCGACATTACCCTGAAGAAGCGTATTGTAATATAAGCGAAACATTGGTTTATAACAAACAATTGAATGCGGTCATATCCCGAAGACCTAAGTGTGTTTCATATGAAATATTAAGTTTGAACTTTCTCCGTTTTTTAGGTAGATTAGATTAGATTCGAACGGGTAGGGCGAGCCTCATTCTACTGTGACTTACGATAAGAGGTCTATTGTGGATTCACTAAAATTATAGCAGATCTTCGCCCTCTTAATCAGGCCTAGAAAAACTGAGAGCGGCTCCGTTATGAAGTTCATGGCTTCGAGATTGCTTGTCCCCACTTGAAGAAACCTTGTCCTCGCCAGGCCGTCACACTCACAAATGAAGTGTGCGGGGTTATCCACAAGTAACAAGTGGTGTATGTGCCTATTCAGCCTACAATGCCCTGTTAGTAGTCCCTCCTTATATCCCTTCGGTTATGACTCAGTAGTTCCTTGGTAAATTTAGGCAAATGTCTGTTAATAAAGAATTTTGCCTGCCTCTGTTTTGGCGTAATTTTCCACAAATGCGGGCGCTGTACTTTTACCCAACCTTTGATAGAAGTTTGAATTAGGGTTCGGAGCCATTTCTGAGGTATGTTGACCTGGTTGGCCAGCGGGTACCAGGTGGATGGGTAGTGGCACACAGTTATAAGTATTCGCAAACATACAAAAATACACAGACCAATTTCTAAAAACCACTTTTTCGGGGGACTCCGGAGTCCTTGAAATTGCGTATTTCCCGTATGGAAACTTGATATTGAAAAATTTGACACGATTACCCATACTTTCTCTTATGGTAGTAGGAAAAATTGAAAAGTTGCACAAACTAAATGAGATATACATTTTTGAGTTTTTTAAAAAAAATGTATGATGGTTAATTTCCTTTTTGCCAATTAAATTAATGACATACTGATGCGATCTACAGTATTATTATATTTTCGAAGCATAAAATAGCAAACCACCAAATGCAAGATACTCTTTTTTAACCTGGTAAAATATTATAATGACGATCGACTCCAATCGATTAATTTGTTAAAACCGTTCAAATCAAAATCTATTCTACTATATTCTTAAGTGTATTTTTCTAAATATTTACTTTGATCATGTGTGCACTGCAGCTACATCTAATGTTTTAGTGTTTTATAAACGAATCATAGTTATATATAACATTTTTTCACTAAAAAAAAACAATGGAAATGTCTACATTGAATGATTGGTAGTGATTTACATAGGAATGATGCAGTATATTGCACATGTGATATTGTTACAAGTTTATAGTAAGTTATCACAACTAACAGTAACTTACTATAAATATATATAACTCTCTAGTATATACTACTGGAAGATTGAAAGGTATTGAAGTTATATAGGCCGTGTTAAGGAAGGCAGGGCACATCGATTTGTTGTCAATAGCACTCAGTCCCCTTCCTAACAAAAACACACACACACACACATAAAACATATACACACATATAAACACTAACACAAATCTCATACTGATACTGACTGTGACACTGTCTCCTCTTGCTGTGAGATCAACTTACCCGTTCCTCTGTACTGAGGAACACTGCTAGATAGATAGGTAGAAAAGAGAAGAAAACGAATAAAAAAAATCCTGAAAGAACCCTAATGTAGACGTCAAGAACTTATAGGCACTCTGGTTATTTCTATAAAACAAATAACAAAACTTCTTATAGATCACCATTAATATTAGCCTATCCAACTCGGTGTAAGATTTAAAAGAAAATTGCTTTCATTGTAGAATCTAATTATATATGTATGTATATATAAATGTGAAATCTGGTGTGAAACACTCACACAACTTACTCTTATTCCAGTTCTCAAAATTATAATTGACAAATTTTTATAGTTTGTGTACCGTCGAAAACTGAATAAACTGTTCAGTAAAAGAGCACTTCCTGTTCACTAATTTTCTTGAAACTTGGAATTTTGGCCATCTATTTATTTCTAATTAATTTTGTTTGGATGATAGAATTGTATAATCAACTATGATAGCATTTTAGAGAAAAACATAACCCCACCCCCTCCAATAAAAGTGCTCTTAAATTAATGTCCCTAGAGAAATGTTTTAAATAAAAATTATAGATCATTGTATGCGTAATTTATATAAGTAGTTTCAAGAAAATCCACGGAGCCATTTTTGAGAAAATCGCGAAAAAGTGAAAAAAATCATTAAAGTGGTAAAGTAAACGCACTTCCGGTTATCCGATTTTTTTTAAACCCGGATTTTCAACAACATATCCAATTCTAATTAATATTATTTAGATGACAGAACTGTCTAGTAAACTGAAATAGCACTTAAGATGGAAACCTAACCCTACCCTTCCACCATAAATACATTTTCCCAGCGAAATGTTACAAATAAAAGTTGTAGCTTGTTGTATGTGTAGTTGATATATCAAACTTTCTTCAAACATTATTCCTGACAATCCACGCAGGCGGCTGAAGAGAAGATGACCCTGTGACCACTAATAAAATAACAAGATAGTGGAGTGCCATCGATGTATGTCTTCTCCAATCTATACTCCTGTTATTTAAGTAATTGTCATTTAACATATTTACTTGTTTACTGTATTTTTGCAGTTGTAAAAAAATCAATAAAAAAAAACGCGACATTATCCTGAAGATCGCGGTCAGCAACCAATCTACTACCTTATCATTACTCAGCCGGTGTGTCTGTTATTCTCTAGCTACCCAACTTTTACTGTAATGTCTTTGCAGTTTGTGTGTTCTTTTCATTGTGTCTTGAGCATTTTATCTGGCTGATTTCTCATGCTTAAATTCTTTCTCTCTTCTTCTCACATCCATTATAATAGCAAAAGCACACTGACTGAACACTGAATGGATTATGTGAGTAAAACAGATAACAGCAAGGATGATAGCATTCAATAATGACAGTCTAAACTGCCAAAAGGCTCGTGATGTTGTTTTCTTGGTGGTTTTGAGCGTAAGACTAAATCACAGACTTCATGATGGTTTAATGTTGCTAGCGTTTATATATGATTCTTAATTTCCTCTCCTTAACTCTCCACAGCTTCTCCTTCTTGTTTTTCTAAAGCTTTTAGGTAGGCGTATCTCGGTCTCTACTGCGTTTGGAACTTGAATCTGTAATTGGTAGCAAGATATGTCACGCCTCATGTGACGTATAGAGTGACATAGCTGTGGGCGGTACCTTCTGATTTTGCTGCAGGCAAAACATGCACTAGCAATCCATTACATAGTGGATGTGCTGAATTTGAGTAACTGTGTGCGTGAGTGTGTGTGTCTGCGTGTATGAGTAAATGTGTGGTGTTTTAACAAAATATCTGAAAAATAAAAATAAAATATCACAGGGTGCTATTCTGATATTCCTTTTAGCCAAAATTCACAACCGAAACAATTTTTGGAATTTTCTCGTAAACTTTATTAACGATTTCCTTTAAACATGGTATGCATGGTAATTGCACAGATATAAAACGAATCACGATTATTTGAAATATCCCCCCCCTCCCCAAACATGGATTTTGAATAGTTATGCGGAATTTGTGGGGTTAAATTTCAAGTGTTATATATGCAGTTGTTCCAGTGATTTTGGTGCGCTCTATTGGGCTAAAATATAATAACTTCTCTACCTACCAAGGTTAGTTGGTGGATATTATTGTGGCTGGTTCCGCAGAGCTGCTAAACATCAGAGATATTTACTTCTCTGGCCCGTGCAAGCTTAGTTGGTGGATATTATTGTGGCTGGTTCCGCAGAGCTGGTAAACATCAGAGATATTTTTTTTCGCATCAACAAAAAGAAATGTATTAATTGAATTTGCTCTGTGAAAGTCTATGCTGTCACACTGTTTTGTCATAAACTTCCTGATGATGAGCGAATATCCCAAAACCGGTCGATGACCACAAAAAGAAGAAGGCTATCATGGAAAACATCTCTGATTAGTTGGTGGTTACTTATTCCTGTATTTTTGAACAAACAAAAGTAAAATTTGAGTTTAACGAAAATTTATCATTTTATATGTAATTTACTAACTGGAGTAAGAGGACGTCATGTGATGTGTTTCACACCAGATTTTTTCACATTCAGCAGACGTCAAAAAATGTTTTTCCTGATAACTCAATTTCGAAAAAAAAAATCTGGTGTGAAACGCTCACACAACTTTCTCTTACCCCAGTTCTCAAAATTATAATTGACAAATTTTATAGCTAGTGTACGTATTTTAATGATATTCGTGGAAACTGAAAAATCTGTTCAGTAAAAAGGCACTTCCGGTTTACTAATTTTTCTTGAAACTCGGAATGTTGGCCATCTATTTATTTCTAATTAATTTTGTTTGGATGATAGAATTGTATAATCAACAACTATGGTAGCACTTTAGAGAAAAACATAACCCCACACCTCCGGTAAAAGTGCTCTTAAATGAATTTTCCCAGAGAAATCATTCAAATAAAAGTTGTACATCATTGTATGTACAGTTTATATAAGACTTTTCAAGAAAATCGTCAGAGCCATTTTTGAGTAAATCGCGAAAAAGTGAAAAAAAATCATTTAGTGCACGCACTTACGGTCATCCGTTTTTTTTACAAATTCGGAATTTCAACAACATATTTAATTCTAATTAAAATTATTTAGATGACAGAATTGTCCAATAAATGGAAATAGCACTTTAAAGTAAGCCGTAACCGCTCCCCTCACCCAAAAGTACCCTTGAATGAATTTTTCCGGAGAAATGTTTCAAATAAATGTTGTAGCACATTGTAGCACATAGTTGACGTAAAAAGTTTCAAGAAAATCTTTGGAGCTATTTTTGAGAAAATCGCAAAAAGTAAAAAAAAAAAAAACTTGTAAAGTGGTAGTACTTCCGGTTGAGGAATTTTGAGAGATAACATACTGTCAGATCCCATAGTGATACCTAAACGGAATATCAAGTTTCAGCTTTTTATAGTTTTTCAATTTGGAGCAATGCTGTTCAGATACATATATACACATCCGCAAGGGGTATCTGTTGCATGCAGTTACTTGGGGAGTAGCGACATCACGGGTTACCTCAGCTCAGTACTCCATGCACTTCACCAGAACTGTACCCAATACACTTAATCTACATACACTCTGCACTTTACAGACAAGGACAAACACACTACACTAACTAGGGTCTCCGTCTCTAGTTAATTGGTGAAACCCAAGGGAGAAGGTAGGGATTAGCTCAGTGGTAGCGCGCTGGACTAGCAACGCGGTGGTCCGGGTTCGAATCCACCATGCTGCCCTTAGATTTCTTTTCCTAGGAGCCTCTATAGCTCACTGTACGGTGATGGGCAGTGTTGTCTGTAGCTACAGAACACTGTTTGGAGGCCGGCTGTGCATTGGAGAAGGCTCTGGAGGGCACAATAAACCTTTCAGCTCGCAGTGCAATAATCCTTACAAAAATCTACAATCTACGTATACACACACACACACACACACGCATACAGACCATTTGTTAAAAACCACTCAGGGGACCTCAAAAGGGATATTTCCGGTGAAAACTCGACATCGAAAATTTGACACCATTACAATAAATACTTCCTCTTACTAGGAGTAAGAGAAAGTAATTGTTATTATCACAATACTTCCTCTTATCACGAATAAGAGAAAATAAATATTGAAAAATTGATTTATGTAAGCTACACTTTCTGGAGAATGGTTGCTACCGAATCCTTTCTGTCAGATCTCCTAACAAGAGACTAATATGAAACATAAAGAGTGTTTTCTACAATTTTTCACCTTTGAGATATTTCTTGCTTGTTAATACATCCATCCACACCCCCCCCCCCCCCAAAAAAAAAAACACACGTAACACTTATTGATACAGTTTTTAAAAAACTTATTTTGGTTTTGTTCTCAAGGAATTCAGATCATGTGTTACCAGTGCAAACTAAATTTCAAAAATTGGACACGATTCTCAATACTTCTCCTTAGTGGAGCAATGGGGAGTATAAAAAAAAAAAAAAAAAAAAAAAAGTATATTTATGAAGTGTATTTGTGATTCAAGTGGGGTGATCACAGTGAGTTATGGTTTTTTAGAGCAGTATAGTTGGTCGGCGGTGTGGTGGGGGGTGAAGCAGTTGTTTCGTATTTTGTGTATCTGGTTTGTAAATGTATACAAGTTGCGTGACAATATGGTAGGGCACGTAAATATATTTTTCAAATCTATGTGAAAAACATTCGTCTACGTGCCGGAAATGCATTCCATCACCCCCTTCAACATTTATAAATAATATCATACTAAAAAATGTTACAATTACTTAAAAACGATTGGAAAAATCAAAAATATTTATTTATTAATTTATTTTTTCTCTGTTTTATTTATATTTTTCTTGCGTTACTTTTTTTGTTAAAAAAGAAAAACTGAAAGGGAAGCTTAGTTTTCTTGTTTGTCTTAAAACTTTTCAACTGAGAAATTAGAACTCGCCGTACTTGTGTGTTGAATTGAGTTCGGTAGAGTTGTGAGCAATTAAAGCCTATTTTTATACAAAACTTTATGCCTTTTCATTTTATTATTATTAACTTGATTTTTTTTAATTTATTTATTTAAAATTTTAGCTGCATCAGCAAGTCTAGTTCACATTTCCTTATTTTATTATATTATAAACTAGCTAACCCGGCCACGCTTCATTGTGGCTCAGTCTGATTTTCAGAAAAGTAAACAGAAGTATTACAGTTAACATGTCCAATGAGAATTGTTGCTTCAATTACATTATTCATCAATTTTTTAACTACTAATCGTGTACCATTGCATAACTTTGGCTGATTAATGTTTCGGAGTAATATAATTGGCACTCCAATTTTTAAATTTAGAATGTGAGGCCTCGCGAGGGCCGGAGTACCGCAAGGAAATATTCTAGGCCGTCTACTTCACACCCTCTACACATCCGATATTCCACAATCCTCACACACAATCACCGCCTCATTTGCAGATGACACAGCTTTCCTTTCTTCCGATCCAGATCCACAATCCGCCACCCACAACATCCAGAATCACTTGGAGAAAGTAGAACTATGGTGCAAACAATGGAAAATTAAAATTAGAGTAAGAGCACCAATGTAACGTTTACTCTTCGCCGAGGAACTTGTCCTTCACTATACTATAATAACATTCCCATCCCTGTTGCAGACACCGTGAAATACCTAGGTATGTACTTGGACAAAAGACTCACGTGGAACCCACATACTAGACTTAAACGACAACAGCTAAACCTCGATACAGACTTCTTCTTAGACTACTAGACAAACGTCCCAAACTCTCATTAGACAACAAAGTACTTATATACAAAACAATTTTACGACCAATTTGGACTTACAGGGTTGAAGTCTGGGGCTCAACCAAGCGAACCAATTCCAAAAGAATCCAGTCCCTCCAATCCAGAATCCTCCGCAAAATCACCCAAGCCCCATATTACGTATCCAACCTGACCTTACACAACGACCTAAAAATCCCTTTCATCGCAGAAATGATATCCTCCCGTTACAAAAAATTCCATGAATCTCTCCTCCTTCATCCTAACCCTCTCGTCCTACAATTGACCTCTGCCCATATTCCAGGCAGTCCTCCCCGCCGTCTGAAACGCCTGTGGCCGCGAGACTTACTTTTTCCATCATCAAACAGCCTAAGTAAACAATAAGGGACATTATTACTGAATAATGTCCCTCACATGTGTGCATGTCTTTATTTTCTTTAATCACTTTTGCTTATTGTATTGTACATACAGTTGTAAATATCAATAAAAGTATTTTAAAAAAAGAAAAAAGAATGTGAGGCTGTAATCTGGGAACATCGAGTGAATTAAGAAATTCCGTTGGAAAATTTACTACTTCACTTTGGTCCCTCACGGAGCCAATGGATTTGTATGCCACTGTTTCACGTGCGATTTGAATGATTTAGAATGATTTTGTTCTTACCAAGTATGTCGACATTTTTAGCCGCTAGTATGACTCTTCCGCTTAACCATGCGTGATTTTGATAATTTGTTTTGATGGTTTGGAATACTTTTTCTACTAATTCTTCTTTTGAATGTACAATGTAGCAGAAATTAGATGGAAAGGTGATTTTTCCCGTTATCGAGTTCGAGTAATTGTCTTGAAAATATGGCAGTTGTTGGATCGTTGGAAATTGAACTCTCATATTCGTTGTTAAATGAATTTTTTTTTACTGTGCTCCAAAGTGTTGAATATTTCAAGCAGACATGCAATTCATCAGCTGTGTTTAGCGAGGTATCACTACTGGAAGCGTTTGCCTGAAGTCACCGGATAGTAACACCAATTCTCCACTAAATGGAACCTGATTATTTCGCAAGTCTTTCTTATGTACACTCATCCCATACAATGATTCTGCACGCCCGAAGAACCTTTCCCATTCCTGATGTTTTAGAAATGTTACATGTTTTCATGTTACATGTTACATAGGTTTTCTGTGAAGTGCATGTTTGGTGACAGTTTAAGAGCTGAATGCGCTGTTCTAACCTCCTTCCATCAATGTAGCAGCAATACCTGAAGAAGCAAGTGCTAACGCAATATGGCCGTTTGAACGGATTTTAGCTCGGAATTTCCCGTGTCTGTGGAAACTACGGAATAGAGGTTATAAGTAGTTGAGAAAGAGGTACAGAGAGCGCTCCACTATCGCAACGCGTCTGAGTCAGTCTATTTCTGCCAACTTCGCAAAACGCTCGGAATTTCACGTTTCCGTGGGAACTTCGGAGTAGAAAGTATATATAAACACTCTTATTATACAAATGTAGCGTTGTATAAAGATTTCAAGCCAACCCATCGACTACTTTTCGAGTTTTGCGGCCACAAACATACGGATGCTGAATTTTTATATATAGAGATTAGAAATGGAAAAATAGCATAAGAATGCAATTATTGTATGAAATATTTACTGTAAAGCATTTACACATCAATTTTGAGTTTTAGATAAAAGCTGAAGATATTCATTTATTCATTCAATAATAAATTCGATACGAAAATAACAAAATCAGGATTAGTTCACCAGCCTAATTCATATTAACATAAACATCGCGTAAAGGATAATTTAGGAATCATCATTTACATAATATTCAAATGGCATTGCAGTAGTTTGCTTGTTCGAATATAGTGGTATTTGAACAAGTTTGTAATGAGTATTTATTCAAACATTTCAGAACATTACATAATATATAAACACACAACATGAAAATGTTCCTCAAATTTTTACTATAACATAAATACGATAAAATATTATTTATATTACCCGATATTTATATACCATGTATATGGTGTTTTCTTAAATTATTGGGCATCAAAAAATAAAGTAAATAAATTTAAATATTTTGGCGGTAAGGTAATGTTTTTTTTTTTTTTTTTATCAACAGTGATGTTGTGTATTTGCGGTAGTTCGTAGTAGCTTGGGCGGTTTAATAAAAGTGCTTGAATGTATGTTTAAGATAGAAGTATTAGTAATAATCAAGGGAGCATCACTATTTTTAAAATAGATATATTCTCTAAGAGAAATTAAGTTACTTTAAAATATCACAATAATAAGCTTATAATAAACTCTTATGTTATAACTTAAAACTGGTACAGTTCTGATGTGTTCTCCTTGGTGTCTGCAACAAATCTAGCTTGAAGGAATGTCTTCTGATTGTTCGTTCAGTTCCTTCCCTGTGAGGAGAAAGGGGGTAGTACAATACTAACAAGGTTGATCAACTTTTCCAATAACTGTACTTTTTCTACTTGAAATGTCCTTTTGCAACGGAATTGTCACAT
>JAAEAF010005989.1:0-40280 GCA_011037195.1 Triatoma infestans
TACGCCCCCTTAACTTCCGGGGCACAGAATAGGTGTCAGCTTTCTCAGTGGAGAAGAGGGGGGTCTGTCATAGAGAGATAAAAGTTGAGCGCCACGGCGTTTTTAGTAAAAGAAAGGGGAAAACGACGAAACCCTCAAAAAAAAAGAATAGAAGAACAAAAAAAATGAGAATAATAATAATAAAAAGTACAAGGATGAAGGAAAAAGAAATAAATAAATAAATTAAGTTGGTCCAGGAACCTGCGATGCTAGCGGCGTGAGGCCAACACGTTACCTGTACACAACTGACTCAAATTCGACAATGCTGGTTTTATTTGACTCAACAGACTACTGTAGCTCAGCGCCTGCGCTCTATATCACGAAATAACCTATTTTCTTGAAAGACAAATTTAGATAAATAAAAAGGACTTTTAACTCTCAGTTAACAAAAAAAAAACGAAGGCTAAAGAAAAACAAAATCAATTTACAATACAAAAAAAAGAACTAATCTTATTTATTTAGGTATAAATCAATACTATAGAATTTGGTAATATTACAAACATAAACGGCAAAACGATTTTCTTTCGACCTTAATTTCTTAACAGCAACTCAAATTTAGACTCTCTAATAAATATTGTTCAATACTAAGAAATGTTAATTTCACTTCTATTTAACTACTGAATGTTTCTGGTAGGATAGGTTATTGTGCACTTAATAATGTAGATTTTTGATGAAGTTCAACAAAAAAAACAGTAATGGGTATCTGTGAATAGAGTTCTTATGAAGTTTTTGTACAGAACATTTATTTATAGACAACTCAATTTTTCCTAATAGTACGATCGTACCTGCAAATACGTGAATCTTTAGGGAAAGATTCCTTCTTTAAATCTCCTTTCGGGTATTACTTCTCCTCTTCTCAATTTTCCGGAAGTTCAAACTTAGCACAGAATACAAAATATTTCATAAAACCACAAAGGAATGCCTTCGCCTCAGACTCTCATTCTACATTCCCCTCATTTTTTTTTTAAATTCAAAATTTTCGCCGTTGCTTCTTCTCTCCACGGGTGCGCTAGTGTCGTCTTCTTCCTTCTAAAAATTGTTGGCCCCCTCACACTCAATTTGTTATTTATTATCAAACTATATACACCGATTAAAAATAACCTAATAAATACTTAAGTCAAATCAATTGTACATTCCCATTATCCTATTTCCTTTTTTTTCCTTATTGATTTGATTATCAGTAGTCAATAAAACTAGCATTGTCTTTTGTTCAATTATTTCTCTTTAGAATAGTTTCTGTTTTTTGGCAGACTTAAAGTCGTTACATGTTATTCATATTTAATATTCTTATCCACCAATTAAAGAGCGGCTTTAAAAATACATTAAATTTTAATGCAATTTTCAGAAAATTGTAAGATATAGTTTGGGGTCTTTCTTGGCCATACAAGGCAGATTTAAAAAATTTTGGACTTAATATATTAGTATAGATCTCAAGGCCCACATTTCACAGATGATATAATAAGATAAGTCTTAATAATTGAGTCGAAGAATTTATTCTAGGCTTTGCAGGAATTAAAACGGGGTTTTTTCAAAATATATTTTTTACAACTTCAAATGCTATAGTGGCTTTATTAATCATTAGTAACTAAACTATTAAGGCCAGAGTTTGAGAATATTAATCCTAAGTATCGAAACGAATTAAGTGTTAGCTATGTTGGCAGAGTTGACGCAGGTTTTAAAAGTAAGAAAAAGGATAAATACAGTTGCTACAAGTCTTGTATTTTAATGTAATCCAAAACAATATACATATGAGAAAACAATTAATAGATGGATGTAGAAATATTATAAAATACGAATGTATACCCGAACGGACAGACAGAGTTCTTTATGCAAACACAACCGGTAACAGACTGACTTAACTAATATATATGTGAAATAAGGATACTATTATGGATATAAGGAAATACACTCACACACAGAGATCCGGATGAAGCGCACTAGCACAAAGAAACTCAAGGTACCATGGAACGGATAAGGGAATTGCGGCTTAAATTCCCGCTCAACATTAAAGGTTTGTATCTGCACAAATTAGCCATTCCAAGTTTAAAGAAATTCTCACTGTAGCCTTTTTGGAGAAATACCCCCCCCCCCCCCCCCCCAAGAAAAGAAAGCAAAGAACTCTGCACTCCGGTTGACCAATTTTCTACAAATTTGTAATTCTAGCGCAATGCTTTTTAATGCACGATTATTTCGATGGCAGAACCATACAATAAACTGGAGTAGCTGCGAGTTTTTCCTTTTTTGAATTTTTTTTTCTCGGGAGTATTTCAAAACATGTATTTCTGGTGAAAACACAATTCCTCAAATTCGAGACGATCGCAATCTCTTTCTCTTACCATCTGTAAGAGAAACTGGAAATCGCAAGGAGCTTAAACTTCTACTCCATCCTGGACACCACCGTTGAATTTATATCCAACTTTAAAATTAAACACCAGATTTTTTGTTTTGTTTTTACTCAAAGGACTTGCTGATTATTTACTTCCGGTAAGTAACACAATTTCGAAAACTTGTGGATATCGCAAAACTTTGTCTTACAAAATGTAAGTAAACAAATTAAAATATAAAAACGTTACGAGTTGTATAAATGAAGATTGACAAGGCAGAGAATCTGTTTTTAGATTTCGTGGGAAAGTTGTAGAGATTAAAATCTCTAAGAGCGAGTGAGAGAGATAGAAGAGAGACGAAGAAAATAAAAGAGCAAGTAAACGGAATGATTTAATGATTGTATCTAATTGAAATACCCTTCCCCTCTTCAGAATTGGATGTATACTGCATTAGATTAGTAATGAGAAGAAGACAGATAGATACAGCTGACTGATTTGGCGGGATAATCACTGCCACTTTGATCGCCCTGAATTACGACGTCTTGTTTCTGTATGTGTCTGTGTTCGTGTGTGTGTGTATTGCGTATGATGCCTCGAACTGCTGACGTTGAACAGCGCTACTGTTATGTCCCAGAGTCGGCATTGCTTTGCTTCTTGCTTCCTTCAACCTTTTTCTTTTGTAATCTCTTTATCTTCATTAACAATTAATTAATTTAGTTTATTTTCTAGTTCAACTGCCATTCCTAATTTTGTTTTTTACTTCGTCATCTTATTTCTTTTTTCAGTCCCCCCCCCCCCCCTTAGAGGAGAAACTTTTTGTAATCGTCTATCTGGTAATGCACTTGTTACCACCCCCCGTAGTCAGGTAGTACGAGAAGTGATTACACTGTACTTCAAAAGACTTTGCCAATAGCATTGAACAAATCCAAATAGTATTGGAAATATAACGTCATAGGCTCCCGGCTCCCCCTCTAAAAAATGATACGTTTCTGTTTGTGCCGCTGGCATTGTAAAGTTAAAAGTTGGCTCTGGTGTAAAGTAACATGACTTTTTCTAATTGCAGTTTAAATCTACAATCTGCAGTTTACATCACACATTTAAGTGGCAAATTTCCTTCAAACTAATAATGTTCACTAAATGTTTGCTTTTGTCTTCAATTTTGTATCAATGAGAGATTCCAAACTTAATAAAATTACCTTTTTGAGGGAACTGTACCACTCCCACTCCTCCAAAACTTTTTTAAATGAATTTTCTCGGAAAAATGTCCAACGAAGGTGATAGATCTGTCTGTATTAACAGTGTAACCAATTTATGGATAAAATTGTAGAAAACCTATAGTGTGTGACTGCCTATATGTGTCTGGTTGCCTATATGTGTCTGGCTGCCTATATGTGTCTGTCTGCCTATATGTGTGTGACTGCCTATATATGTGTGACTGCCTATATATGTGTGAATGCCTATATGTGTCTGACTGCCTATATGTGTCTGACTGCCTATATGTGTCTGTCTGCCTATATGTGTGTGACTGCCTATATGTGTCTGACTGCCTTTCTGGAGAGCATAAAATGTCTGATTGTAAAGTAAGTAATCCTTCCCTATCATCGCTGTTCTAATTGCATTCATCACAACCACTATAGCAAAACTAAATTCGACATAAATCACACATCATTAAATTTAAACTGTCCCTCACGGTTGGAGAAAATTAAAGCAAAAAATGATGAATATCGACTATGGCAAGTAAACACAGACTGGCAAGAAGTGCAACTACTTTGAAATGTTTTCAGATTAATTTGCAGAGGTCCAAGGTCGCCACTGACAATCTAGTTCAGCTTATGATAAATAAAAATATTGACATCGCTTTAGTTCAAGGACCTTGTAATAGAAATAATGAAATTTTAGGCTTCCCTAATACATTTAAAGTATTTAAATCTGGTGTAGATAGAAAGCGTTCGGCAATTGTCGTGTATAATCGTGACGTAGATGCATGCTTAATTAGTCAAGTTTCTAATGAAGACCACGTTTTAGTGGAAATGAATTACAATAATTTACAAATATTTTTGGTGTGCTCATATTTAGAAATACGAGCCGATATACTTAAGCCGATATATTCAAGTAATTTCCGTTTTAATCTGAGTGAAGATAAAATACAAAATTTTGTAGATGAAATGTTAAAACGACTGTCTGCCTCTTTACACATTGGCTTCCAAAATAATTTCAGCGCTGATGAACTAGATTCTGTCCTTTCAACTAAAGTTAAAAATTCCACCGCAATAAATGATTTTCTAATCTGGTTCACTAAGATCATCATAGATACTTGTAAACATGTTTTAGGTAAAAAGAAACTTAAATTTCCTGGTAGCAACAAAAAGTCCGTACCTTGGTGGAATAACGAATTAACAAGGTCGCGTAAGCTTTGTAATAAGTTGAGGCGAACATTTCAAAGAACTAGAAACGATATGAATCTCAGAGCGACCCGGAAACAGGAATATCTACGTTAGAAGGAGGTGTATAAGGCTCTATTAAGAAAGTCCAAATACGATTCATGGTCAGATTTTTGCAACAGTACAAACAGAGACAATCCCTGGAGTATACCTTACAGATGTGCTGCAGCCAAGTTGAAATCAAGCGTGACACTCTCAACAGTTAAAAAGTCAGATGGCACTTACACAACAGGGCTGCAGGACACTGCTAGGACCCTGTTGGAACATTTCTTTGAGATGGACGATGTCACTGTAGACTCGGCACATAAGGATACGATCACTGGCAAGTGAACCAATAGAAACAGAAAATGATGTTCTGTTCACTAGCAACGAGATTTCTTGGGCGCTAGACTCATTTAATCCTAAAAAATGCCCAGGAGAAGATGGTCTTACTAGTACTTTTATCTCTTTAATCCATCAGCTGTTGCCTAGTTCCTTTCTCACGATTTTTAATGAATGCCTCAAACGTGGGGAATTTCCTAAATTATGGAAAAGTGCAAAAGTAATCCCAATAATAAAGCCGGGTAAGGAACAAGAAGTAGGACTTTCAAAATTTCGGCCGATTAGTCTGTTACCTGTCGGCGGCAAATTATTGGAAAAATTGTTGATGGAAGAATTATGCACTACTTTGAAACAAATCAGCTATTAAATAAGAATCAGTTTGGATTCCGCCCTCTAACTAGTACGGTTCACTGCCTAACTACTGTGCACCAATTTATTTCGAAAAATCTGAAAGAGGAAAAAGATGTTCTCTTGATGTCCTTGGACGTTAGGGGAGCATTCGACTCTGCCTGGTGGCCGGAAATCCTCTACCAATTAAGGTGAAACGCTGCCCTAAGAACTTATATTATTTGGCCCACAATTATTTTAAAGAACGTTTCGCTTCTATTGCTACCAATGAATTTACTGCTAGTGAACAGATTTTCAAGGGCTGTCCACAGGGTTCCTGTTGTGGTCCAGGGTTTTGGAACGTGATGTACGACCCAATACTTTCGTTGCCTTATCCGGAACTCACCGTGGCCGTAGCGTATGTAGACGATCTTCTTATTATGATTGCAGATAAAGATGGGTACAATTTAGAATGGAAAAAGCTAATGATTCTCTGTTTGAAATAGCCAAGTGGTCCGAAGATACTAAAATAGTGTTCAACGCAAAAAAATGCAAAATTTTGCATATCTCAAGAAAAAGGAACCTACATGAACCTCAAGTTTATTTAAATGGCCAAAAAATACTGTCCGATAGTAAATTGAATTTCCTAGGAGTTACTTTCGATAGATACTTTAATTGGAAGCCACAAATTGATAATGTGTCGAACCGTGCTCTCCAGCTTACAAACGTTTTGGCAAGAGTTGCTAGAGTTTATTGGGGTTTTAGCTGCGAGGCTATGAAGATTATTCATGACTGCTCTGTTATACCGTGTATTACCTATGGATGTCCGGTTTGGGGTGAGGCTTTGAAAAGTTCAGTAAATAAAAAGAAATTGAAACGAGTTCACCGGTTGATAACGATTAGAGTTATCCGGAGCTTCAGAACGATTTCTTATGAGGCGGCGTGTGTAATCGGAAATATTCTGCATGTACATCTGAAGATTAAGGAGTTGTCTATGATATTTGAGTCTAAGCAGCAGTCTACAGTTAGTATTGATGATATTCATATACCGCTTGATGTTCCTGTCTCGCCAAACAATTGGCTTCATCCCGCCCATATACCGTCGATAGTGGAGGTGCAAGAAAATATTGTGTATGCTCTCAACATTTATACTGATGGCAGCAAAATGGATGGAAATGTGGGTTGCGCTGTGGTAGTCTTCAGAGCGGGACAAAACAAGGAACATCTAGTTAAGAAATATAAACTGGAAGCTGGTTGTTCAAATAATCAGGCAGAAGAAATGGCAATACTCAAAGCATTAAACATTTTAGAAGAGTTTTCACCTCATGGTGGGACAGCAAGCATAATGACCGACAGTCAAGTTACTTTAGATTCTTATGATTATGATAATCATACGCCTCTTATCGAAGAAGCTAGAAAACAACTATGACGATTATGTGAAGATCTGGACTGGGTTATTCACTTCGCCTGGATCGAGCGCACAGAGGACTACAAGGCAATGAGAAAGCCGATCAGTCGGCAAAAGAAGCTGCAATGTCAGCGTGCCAACAGAATACCATCGACTGCCAAACGCTTGTATGAGGAAGAATGGAATCTAGAGTGGCTCAACTGCAATAAAGGAGAAACCACAAAACTTTTCTTTCCGACAGTGTGGGCAAGGAAACGAAGTAAGATCTGTTTAACGTACAAGTTAACTCAGATTCTCAGTGGCCATGGTCGAATGAAGTCGTACCTCCACCGTTTCCACATTATACCTGATGCTGAGTGTACCTGTTCAGCAGAGCTACAAACTGTTGTGCACATCATTTTGAACTGCAGGATGTTAGAGCAGATCAGAGCACCCCTTATTCGAGCAGTAATTCTGCAAGGCGAGGTATGGCCCCCGCTACATCTACAAGGCCTTTTACAGGAAAAGTTTTGCTCGATATTTTGTAATTTTGTTAATTCTATAAATTTTGATTTGCTGGTGCAGTGATATAGTTCTTTTGTTTACTTTATCTTATGTTTACTTTATGAAGTATATTTTTCTTTCGTTTCTGTTTTGATTTAAATTTGGTGTATTTATTTAGTTATGTTTTTTATGTTAAATATCTTTTAGTTGTATTTACAATTATCTTGTTTCTTCTTTTTATACTATATTTTAATTCAATGCATGTAGTGTATATAATACGGAGCAAGCTGTAAAATAAACTCCTTCCCATTAGGGTTACTTTTGGGAAGGAAAAAAAAAACAACACATATAGGCAGACAGACACATATAGGCAGTCAGACACATATAGGCAGCCAGACACATATAGGCAGCCAGACACATATAGGCAGTCAGACACATATAGGCAGACAGACACATATAGGCTGCCAGACACATATAGGCAGACAGACACATATAGGCAGTCAGACACATATAGGCATCAGACACATATAGGCAGACAGACACATATAGGCAGCCAGACACATGAATGCAGTCAGACACATATAGGCAGACAGACACATATAGGCATCAGACACATATAGGCAGACAGACACATATAGGCAGCCAGACACATATAGGCAGACAGACACATATAGGCAGACAGACACATATAGGCAGACAGACACATATAGGCAGCCAGACACATATAGGCAGTCAGACACATATAGGTAGCCAGACACATATAGCCAGGCAGATACATCCCAAATTCTAAAATCAATTTTTTCTTACCCAAGGAACTCAAAATGTTGACTGGTAAACTGAAAGCTCTATTTCGATAAATCTGTCACGAATTACAGAAGTAGAGAAAATAAAATACTGTAAATGACCAGTCGCTAGGTTTGAAAAAAGCACTACTTATACGGAGTTATGTCTCGTTCGTATTTGGTTAGAAGACAAGAAAAGAGAGTCCTTAGCTGAGCGAGGCGATATGGGGAGGAGAAGTTTGAGAGTTGAAGTTAAGACGTGCATGTTAAGACATGCATGACAAGTGGTCGCAAGTATTTCAGCCGGTGGCATGTTGGTTTGTGAGTGCAAGGAGCGACAGAGAAAGAGAGACGGCCACAATTACAAGTGGAAGTACAACAGCTGCTGTTAGCGTTGGGAATATTGTTCGTGTGTGCACTATTAAAAAGAGCGTGGTGCACACGCCCTGGCTATTGTTGGTGAACGCGTGTGTACGAGGAGCTAGGGGCGGTCCGGCAACTTACAGGCCCTATAAAGATCAGAACAACAATATATAGTTAGGCAAGCACTTGCGGCACAAGAAACAAGAAGACACCATGAATACACCACCAAACTGGTAGGGTCATCCCACTCTGCACCGCATTCTCGCGGCCAATCCAGCCTGTTGCTTGTTCTTCTCTTTTTTTGTTCCTATGTTGTTTCTCTTGTATTGTTCGCCTCTCTCTTTATATAGCATCAACCACAGTCTGTGTTGTTGTTGTTTGTGGCGGTTTTCTTCTTCATCCACCTCGCCTATCCTCTATTCCAATTCCATAACGTCGACATGCCGTAATAACATGCCCTCCACTTTCTTTTATACCAGCTTTTCATTTTATTTTTAACATCAGTGGAAAATCTATTTTTACTTTCTCTTATTTCTGTTGAAGAGAAAGTATTGTATCCTTTTAAATTTTAGATATTCCGTTTAGGAACCCATAATCAAACATATGTGGCACGAAAATTTTGGTGTCAAACTAAATCAACCGGAAATTCGGATTTGTAGGCAGACAGACACATATAGGCAGACAGACACATATAGGCAGTCAGACACATGGGTGGCATTATAGGTGGTGTGAGTGTTTTAGGGGATTTTCTAGAAAAATCAGCTCCAACAATATTCCCTTCAATCTTGGAATGCTAACTGTACACAGAGAAACCACATTCATTTTGATAAACCACTAGCACATTTATTCGAAACATTTATAAAAGTGTTTTATTAAAAACTTATTATCAAAAATATGTTGTTTTTTCTTTTTAGCGAAGGACCGTCTGTCTGTCTGTGAACATAAATCAGAAACAAAAGTTTCTGGCAAAATCCGCCACCGGAAGTGCAACATTGATGGATATTTATTTTTTGAATTTTTACTAAAATTCCAAATTTGAAGGAAATCGCCTGGAAATGCGAATTTGTAGGATATATGTTTGAGCTATTGAATTTTCTCAAAAGCGGCTACAATGATGTTCTTATAACTCGGAATGTCTTCTACACATGTATATATGAAAGTAACATTCTTATTTGAAACATCTTGCTGATAATTTAAGCAGCTTCTGTGGAATGCTTTTATCTTTAGATTGAGTAATGAACATTCCATGTTTGAAAAAAATGTATTAATAGGTACATCGTACAGTCGCAGTAACAGAAAGTCGACCAGCTGTTATAATTCTATATCAGATTTTTCTATTTTGTATTAATAAAATCAGATGACTTCAAAACAAGAATGAATAAAAGAGTTCACTCTGTTACGAAAATAATTTGCATAAATTCGGTTTCAATTATTCGATATACAAACGATACGTCTAATAAAAATGTGACATAATTTCAATGGCTTTTCACAAAAGAAATTTAATTATTTAAGGGCCAATCAATAAACAGGTGTTCTCTACTTATTAATGGAACAAAGTTATTTCTACTTACATCTACAGCTCTCACTGCAGAGATAAGTTATCAACAAACTGGAATTAAATCAACTGGTTTATGTAAATAATAATATAACCTACACAATAAGAGATACGATTAAACATTTGAAACATACCGGACAACGCATGCCTAATCAATAACTTCTTTTAAAGTGAATAACTTCATTCTAAAATCATCATCTGTTCAGAGAGCAACAAGTGGCCGCGGTGGCACGGGTTACTGTATATACAGTACCATAATGGAACATATGATTACCAGCTGATAGTATTTTCAACAATCCATATATCTAATCTTGTCTGTGTGTTTGTATGTTCAATGAATTGTTATTTTTTTGTTCTTGATATGAAAAATCAATATTTAATAAGATAACTGATTGTAAAAATAAAATATAGTAGAATGATATTATATGCGAGCGTGCTATGTGACCAACAACGCGTGCAACAGTATATTTGCATTTTGTTAGGTCATTAATGACAGTCATTACTTTTTCACTTTCTCTTACTGCAGTAAACGTTTTTGAACTCGAGTTTTCATTGAAAAATCAGTGAACCCAAGTTCATCACTTTATTGAATGGATGTTACTGTTTCTTGGGATAACGGCTTCAATGATTTTCTTGGAAATTGCCATATTAATTACACATGTAAACAGCTAACATTTATGTGAAATATTTCCCCTGGAAAAATTGATTAAACGGGTGTTTGGGAAAGGCGTGGTCTTATATTTTCCTCCAAACTGCTATATAAATTTATTATATTCAGTCATTCCATTATATAACTGTATTAAGGGGAGTGAGAGAAAGTCGTGTGAGTGTTTCACACCAGATTAAACTTGACTCTTTACAACAATTCTATATTACCCATTCTCCTCCAATCACTCCAATTATTCTTAAATATCAAATAAAAAGAATTAAATGAAAATATTTGACCTTGATTTTAAAAATAGCAACGAAATAAAATAAATCTATAGTTTCACTTCATTAAAGCTGTTTGCATTATGTAAATTGTTACGTTTGTTATTTCTCCATTTTTGTTTTATTTTTTTAATTTTATTAATTTATTTTTTCTTATTGTTCTGATGCAACAAGTTCAATTATTATTTAATGCAGCTGATCAGGTAGACGTTCTTTAAAAACAACACTAAATTTACATTATTACATGCATATTATTATTACTTTTATTACATGTCTAGAAACAATATCTGGTGGTTTACCAGAAAATTCCATTCTGTACAGTCGCATTTCAGAACCAATTTTCTACTAATTTAGAATTCTATCGACGCTTCTAATGTGTATTAATATATAAGTGGGAGAGACATATAATGCATTGAAGTGTTATTATTATTTATCTGCTCGTGCATGATCCCTTTTGTAGAGTTTGTGAGACGGAGCAAGAAACACCCAAGTATTTCATTACGGACTGTTTGGGCTGTGAGGAGATTAGGTTCAGGACCTCTGGCCGGAATAAGATATCGGTAGAAAAGCTTAAGCTATGTCCTTTCAAGGTTATGATCCGATTTATTTGGACTGAGGTAAAACTTAGATGGGTAGAACCCGAGGCCGGACTTTTGTTCCTGACCAGTTTGTTTGTTATTCTTTTAGGGCAGCTATATGGGCCCATGGAGTCTTTGGGTAGCGTAGGGTTTTAGCCCTCCCCTCCTTTGAAAGGGACAAAACCTGCGCTATTACAGTTTCCTGTAATTTTTCGTTTTCGAGATATTTTGTTCTCTCTCACACACACACACACACACATATATATATATATATATTTAAGTTTCCTGTAATTTTTCGTTTTCGAGATATTTTGTTCTCACACACACACACACACACACACAAATATATATATATATATATACTTTCTTACTCAGGGTCCTTCAAAACATGTATTCCGATTGCAATACTTCATCTTATAGGACAGGAAGTAAGACAAAGTAAAAGGTAAAAAATCTGCTGTGATATTACGGTTAAAGAGAAACATGAAATTGAGGTATCGAGGACTTGCTTTTTTTTTTGTAGGTTAAGATAGAATAAGGCCCTTAGAAGTAAGAAAGTAGAATGTAAGGTAATATGTAGATGTAGATTAAGTTAGGATAGACCGTAAGTTAAATTAGGGTAAGATATAGGCTAAGTTAATTTAGGATGTGTATTAGATTAAGTTAGAAATAGGATAGTTTATGAATAGAATATAATAGGATAATTAGTCGTAAAAGGAAAAGGGAAGTTGGAATCGGACCTCAGAAGAGGAAGGAAGGACGGACGGAGATGGAGAAGAAGAGGGGAGCATAGAGAAGGAGAAACAGGCAACAGTGGAGAAGGTTGCGCGAAGCAACGTGAATTAAGTTAGTTTTTCGGGCCCGAAATGAAATAATTTCTTGTGAGTGGGAACGTCAGGGTGACGGATTTTTCCACCGTTCGACGCTATACAACATTCTTCTTGCCCTTAAGGGGATTTTGTCGAACGAGGAACTGCCCAGGTGGCAACATCAAATAAAAGAAAAGGCAGCCAAAACCTTAGGTTCTGCCCTTCAAGTGTATACCACGAGGAATTTAAGAAAATATCGGTCAAAACATCCAGTTTGCAACAACCGGTGAATCAGAAAAAGGACAAGTTAGTTTTCTTTTTCGTTCTTTTTCCCTTTTCCTGAGATAAGTGACACTCGGTTTTCATTTTAATAGTTATTTCTTTCATTTTATTGATCTTTCTCTTTTCTTTTGTATATATTTATAGTTATAAGGGTTTAATTTCTTTTTGTTGGTCACAGAAGAAGATAGTTTTTTTTTTTACTCTTTTGTTTCCCTCTGTACACATAACTGTAAGTAATTTTTAGTTTTTTTCTTTCTTTTTCTTTTCTTTGTAAAGTATACACTTGTAAATTTTCTTTTTATTTATTTGTAAATACAGAGGTGGAAACTGTTTTGTTAAGCCAATCCAAGCCTGTTTGTTTGCCCTCTATCCCTCAAAAGTAATGAGTAAGTTTGAGGTAGTCAACTGCTTCGCAAAAATGGGGGAAAAAGAAAGGAAGAAATAAAAAAGGGCGTTTAAAGTATGAGTGCTCTCTCCGGCAGCTATCCCTGCTCTGCCTCTCTTGTTTAGGATATTTGTAAGGCTTAGTTAGTAGCTAATAGGTTAGTGATGTAGCTAGTAAGTTAGGGTAAGTTTAGGTTTAAGTAAGAATAAGCTAGAGAAGTAGGAAGTAGAAATTAAGGTAGATTTATTGTAGTTAAATAGTTCTAGGTTAGTTAGTTGTAAGTCAAGGCACCAGGTAGCAGCAGCAGACGGACGGAGCATGGATGGAGTGAAGAGTGGAGGAGGGCATGATGGAAGAGGGGGACATCAGCTGGCAAAAAGAGAGTCAAGGTCAAAGAGAGGCGACCAAGTGATAAGTGTTCAGAGTCAGTCACATTATAAGAAAAGACGAAAAATTTGGCAACCTCAGAAGAACATTGATTTTTGCGGTTAACCGGATTAAGCTGAGGAGCGGCCAGGACTCTGAAATCCCAAAAAGGTGGGTCATTTGTGTGTGTGGACCTCAACAAAAAATTAAAGTGAAACCCAGGCGTGGAAAGGAGTAAATCATTTCGATTCAAACTAGTGAACTAACTTACCTCTTTTTCTATTTTGTAAGTTATAAGTTACAACACTTTATTGTAATCCTTCCCACATTTTTTGTGTAATATAAAATTAAGATTATTTTATTTAATTTTAAGAGGAGCGGAGCGTTGGCATTATTTTAGAAGTAACCTTTATCGTTTTATTATTTTTTTTTTTTGTTATTGTATTTCCCAGACTAGATGTTTTTTTTGTGTTTTTTAATTGTAAATAAATATTGTATTCTATTAATTTTTTTGTTTAAAGTGAATATTATTTCACTATCAATTGTTCGAGTGTAAAGGAACCATTATAACCTAGATGAGTAAGTTGCTACCAGTGCTCCACGTGGAAGAGAGGCACAGCTGGTATAGTTGCTAGAGAGATGCTACAACCGCAACACACAGGTAGTGTAAGGGTTAGGATGTCGTCACATGGTAATTGGGTTAACGTTACAAGTTCGACGCTCACTAATAACTTAATTTTTTTTTAAATTATTATTTCTAAATATTTCGCCCTTTTCTTTTAATTTTGCTATTTTCTTTTTAATTCAGAGTTACTGAAGCACTGTTGTTTTTAGTTTTGTCTTCTCCACCCAGTTACATTGTCACTCAAAATTATCTTCCTCTACCAGGTCTTTTCCTTTTTTTTTTTCCTATTGCCCATTCTATTTGCTTACCTCCCTTCTCCCTGAGCTGCCCAAGGCAACTGTTGTCCGCCCCAAAGGACTTTGGGGTGTAATACAACCAGCACGACCGGCGTGGCCGTGCGTATAAAGTGAGTAGGCTAATAACTAGGAGGACGCCGGTTCAGTTCCAGCGAGACCCGTTCTTTTTTTTTCTACCTTTTTTTTCTGTTTCGCTCGTCTATTTTTTTTTGTCTCTTTTTTCTTCTTTTCTTTCTCTTCATTTATTTGTTTATTTTTTATTACTATTAATTGTTATCAATTATTATTAATTATAATACCATTATTAATAGTAGCCCCATGGTGTTGTCTTGAATAATAATTGATATTGTAGTTCATTTTTTTCTTGTTGTACACACTTGAGATAAATAAAAAGACTTAAAAATAATAAAAAATAGTATCCCTGATTACTCATTTGTAACTCCACCTTAACATTCCTGTTTTTTTAATTTTTATTTTTGATACTATTATTTTCCCGAACTTTTATTATTGTTATTATCTTCCTATTCCGTTTATCACTGCCATAGTTTTCCCGTCCTTTTTTTCCCTTCCCCTCTCCTTCCAACTCCCTTTAGCAAAGGACCTTCACGGAGCTAACCGGAACGGCACCACCCTATATTCAGAGGGCTGTAACAGTGAATCACCCAAACCTAGTTTTGCTAACTGTGTTTAATACAGTATTCAACTTGACAATTCTCTTTAAACTTGCAAAGTTTATTAAACGTTCAATTGTACTTACAATCGGCGCAAATGTATTGTGTTGGTGATTATACTTGTTTACCAGACAGTGGCCCTCTCTCTCAATCCCTTAGCAAAGCTTTGAAACGGCAGTTTAAATTGGGCCTTAGGAACACCCCTTCTAAAAATAAATTTTTCCCCCAGAAGTAGGTCATATAAAAGTAAGATGTTTATGTCTGTGCACTTACTATTCCAACTTTAAAGAAATTGTTGTAGCGATTTTCCTGATAATTTCAAAAATTAAAAAAAAAATTAAAATCTATTATGTTTAAACTCGCTTTTCCGATTAATCAATTTTCTTCAAACGAATGTTTTGAGCAAAATCCATTATCCAAAAGTGTGACTTTACGGAATAGTTTTTTCGTGATTTCCTTGAAAACACAGTTTTCCAACTAGTCCAACGGTTTTCTTGAAACTTCGCATTTCATCTATACAAATGAAACATTTCATCTACAGAAATGAACATTTCATCTACAGAAATAAAACATTTCATTTACAGAAATGAAACAGTTCATCTACAGAAATGAAACAGTTCATCTACAGAAATGTAACAGTTCATCTACAGAAATGAAACAGTTCATCTACAGAAATGAAACAGTTCATCTACAGAAATGAAACAGTTCATCTAAAGAAATGAAACAGTTCATCTACAGAATGAAACATTTCATCTACAGAAATGAAACATTTCATCGATGATGTAGGGGTAGTGAACCCCCACCACTCATCCACTCTAGCTGAGAGAAACAGCCCCTCTCGCACAGAGAGGAGAGGTTCGGCCAGTGGATATATCTATGAGAGAGAAACAGTCAAGGATCATTCTGTTCAATTCAGTCTTACACATCAGACATCATTCTGTTGATTCACACTCCGAACAGGGGGGATGATGTAGGGGTAGTAGATGATGATATAGATGAAATGTTTCATTTCTGTAGATGAAATGTTTCATTTCTGTATGCAGGGGTAGTGAACCCTCACCACTCATCCACTCTAGCGGAGAGAAACAGCCCCTCTCGCACAGAGAGGAGAGGATCGGCCAATATATATATATATGAGAGAGAGACAGTCAAAATCATTCTGTTCAATTCAGTCTTACACATCAGACATCATTCTGTTGATTCACCTCCGTACATATCATTTAGCCACGTCAGTCTGTCAGTTCAGTTCAGTTCTAAATTCTAAAGTGTAAAGTCCCTGGCAGTCAGTTATATATATACACATATCAATTATATATCTTAAACCACTCTTAAGGTGTTTATCTATCATCATCAACAACCAACATCTCCTCACAACACCCTTACATTGGTGGCAGCGGAGACAGTACTCTAGTCCAAGGAAAAATTTCAAAATTAATTTCAAAATTTAAATTCCAAGATAAACATTTTAATTAAAAATTTTAAATAAATTCAACAAAAATATCTCAGTAAATACACCCAGGCATTTTGAAAATTTTATTTAAACATTTCAATGCACGTTTCAGTTTCAACATTTAATTTTAGATCATACACTCTATTCATTTAAATAATTTCGTTAGTGTGAATTGAACATTGATTATGGTCAATTTTAGTCATACACCCCAATCATTATAGATTTAATTATTGTGAATTTTAAATAATATACATTCTCATTCTTATCAATTTTAGGTCAAACACCCTATTTATTTAAACATTGAATTTTAGGTCATAAAGGAAATCATACAAAGCATTTACTAATGCATTGGTACAAAGCATTTACTAACATTTCTTATTTTAGATACCGACAAAAGGAGTCATAAAGAGCATTTACTAATACATTTCTTATTTTAGAGAAACAAACAATACGGGAATTTAACAAACCGTACAATGCTAAACTTTATTGCAGGATTAAAATACTGGAAAAATTATAAAAATTGAATACAACTTCCACAGCATTGTCTCAAGCCGACAAAACAGGTAAAAACCCTTATTTCTTAGATATATTTCATTGATTTGCTTCTTGTTTAATAGAATAAAAACGTCGACAAAAAGGTGAAATAACAATAAGCATAGCCCCTTACAAACATTAGGAAGGAATTCCAGGCACAAGCACCTTACTTCAATAGGAAAGGATTTTCCCAGGTCAATCGGGAAATTTTAATCTTCAAGGAATTACCGAACAACAAAAGTAACAAATAAAAGGAGATATCTTTCTGCACCTGGTAAAAATCCCAGTTTATTATACTTACTACTTTCACTTTTAAGTGTTCTTTGTCACATGTACCTTGAAGGGTGATTAAAATCAACACCCCATGTAAATAATTTTCTTTCATATGGCCATATACATTCATATATATTTTATGATGCTATTATAATACTTGTTTACCACTAACAAAATATTCGCTTAATCCATCTAGCTTTAGCACTTCGAATTCTGTCGACATAATCTGCAGACATTCATCGACCTTCGAAATATTAATTAATTATTTATGAGCTCTCACCCAATCCCGGCCGTATCCCAACCCCGGCCGTATCCCAGCTGCGCATTCCTGCTCGCAAGAAATCGATTTCGTCCATTATTTATAAATTAATATTAAGTTTACATAAATTAAGCAAACGTTTCTATGAAGGCCTTCTTCGTACAACATAATGCATAAAACAAATTTAGAAAACAAAATCATCGCATCGTCAATTCAGAAATCAACTAAAACAAATACATTAAATCATTGCACCTTGATTTATAAGCCATCTATGACAACTCCAACCCTTGTTGGAAGCAGCAAAAAATAAAAAATGAAAAAGTAATTTAATTCGTCTACAAACACACAAAACAAACATGATACACACTAAATAATACACCACAAATTCCTTGCTCCTTGCATCTTAAATAGATGCACTAAATGAAACAAATATAAATAAAAGTGGATATATTTAAAATTTTTATGAATTCAATTTTAATTCTTCTATCTTATTACCAGGACACTATTTTCTTCTATTGATTTAATCATCATACTTATTCATAACAATTTTAGCATAATATCTATATACAAAAATTGTATTTCTTCACCAGGATACTAACTTCCTTTATTATCCTTATCACTATTATTAACTATTTATATAATAATATTTATGCAAATCTTAAAAATATTGTATCTATACACCAAATATTTTTTTTTCTATCTTATGAACAGGATACAAACTTATGTATTTTCTTTATCCATTTATAAACTTAGATATGCTTATCCATAGTTTTAAACAAATTTTGTTTCCAATAATATTCATCTATATTCACCAATAATATCAATGGAATTTTTATTCAATATTGTATTTATATCAAGCATATTATTAGACAGTTATTCAATTTTGAAATATTGTATTTATATCAAGAACATCACTAGAATTTTATTCAAGTTTAAAATATTGTATTTATATCAAGAACATCACTAGAATTTTATTCAATTTTGAAATATTGTATTTATATCATGAACATCACTAGAATTTTATTCAATTTTGAAATATTGTATTTATATCAAGAACATCACTAGAAGTTTATTCAAGTTTAAAATATTGTATTTATATCAAGAACATCATTAGAATTTTTTTTCAAGTTTAAAATATTGTATTTATATCAAGAACATCATTAGAATTTTATTCAAGTTTAAAATATTGTATTTATATCAAGAACATCATTAGAATTTTATTCAATTTTGAGATATTGTATTTATATCAAGAACATCACTAGAATATTATTCAATTTTGAAATATTGTATTTATATCAAGAACATCACTAGAATTTTATTCAATTTTGAAATATTGTATTTATATCAAGAACATCATAGAAATTTGTATTCAAGTTAAAATATTTCATTTTAAATCAAGAACAGCACTAGAATTTTATTCAGTTAAAATATTGTATTTATAATCCAGACCCTCTTAGATTTATTCAAGTTTTTAAAATAGTTGCGTTTATATCAAGAACATCATTAGAATTTTATTCAATTTTGAGATATTGTATTTATATCAAGAACATCACTAGAATATTATTCAATTTTGAAATATTGTATTTATATCAAGAACATCACTAGAATTTTATTCAATTTTGAAATATTGTATTTATATCAAGAACAACATTAGAATTTTATTCAATTTTGAAATATTGTATTTATATCAAGAACAACATTAGAATTTTATTCAATTTTGAAATATTGTATTTATATCAAGAACATCACTAGAATTTTATTCAATTTTGAAATATTGTATTTATATCAAGAACAACATTAGAATTTTATTCAATTTTGAAATATTGTATTTATATCAAGAACATCACTAGAATTTTATTCAATTTTGAAATATTGTATTTATATCAAGAACAACATTAGAATTTTATTCAATTTTGAAATATTGTATTTATATCAAGAACATCACTAGAATTTTATTCAATTTTGAAATATTGTATTTATATCAAGACCATCATTAGAATTTTATTCAAGTTTAAAATATTGCATTTATATCAAGAACATCACTAGAATTTTATTCAAGTTTAAAACATTGTATTTATATCAAGAACATCACTAGAATATTATTCAAGTTTAAAATATTGTATTTGTATCAAGAACATCATTAGAATTTTATTCAATTTTAAAATATAGTATTTATATCAAGAACATCACTAGAATTTTATTCAATTTTGAAATATTGTATTTATATCAAGAACATCACTAGAATTTTATTCAATTTTGAAATATTGTATTTATATCAAGAACATCACTAGAATTTTATTCAATTTTGAAATATTGTATTTATATTAAGAGCAACATTAGAATTTTATTCAATTTTGAAATATTGTATTTATATCAAGAACATCATTAGAATTTTATTCAATTTTGAAATATTGTATTTATATCAAGAACATCACTAGAATTTTATTCAATTTTGAAATATTGTATTTATATCAAGAACAACATTAGAATTTTATTCAATTTTGAAATATTGTATTTATATCAAGAACAACATTAGAATTTTATTCAAGTTTAAAATATTCTATTTATATCAAGAACATCACTAGAATTTTATTCAATTTTGAAATATTGTATTTATATCAAGAACATCACTAGAATATTATTCAATTTTGAAATATTGTATTTATATCAAGAACATCACTAACTTTTTATCATTTTGAAAAAGTGTAATTTAATATCAAAACAAACATGAGAATTTTATTCAATTTTGAAATATTGTATTATATCAAGAACATCACTAGAATTTTATTCATGTGAATATTGTATTTATATGCAGAACACAATAGAATTTGTAATTCAATTTTGAAATATTGTATTTAATATACAGACACACATTAGATTTTATTCAATTTTGAATATTGTAATTTATATCTCAAGAACATCATTAGAATTTTATTCAATTTTGAAATAGGTATTTATATCAAGAACATCACTAGAATTTTATTCAATTTTGAAATATAGTATTTATATCAAGAACATCACTAGAATTTTATTCAATTTTGAAATATTGTATTTATATCAAGAACATCACTAGAATTTTATTCAATTTTGAAATATTGTATTTATATCAAGAACATCACTAGAATTTTATTCAATTTTGAAATATTGTATTTATATTAAGAGCAACATTAGAATTTTATTCAATTTTGAAATATTGTATTTATATCAAGAACATCATTAGAATTTTATTCAATTTTGAAATATTGTATTTATATCAAGAACATCACTAGAATTTTATTCAATTTTGAAATATTGTATTTATATCAAGAACATCACTAGAATTTTATTCAATTTTGAAATATTGTATTTATATCAAGAACATCACTAGAATTTTATTCAATTTTGAAATATTGTATTTATATCAAGAACAACATTAGAATTTTATTCAATTTTGAAATATTGTATTTATATCAAGAACAACATTAGAATTTTATTCAATTTTGAAATATTGTATTTATATCAAGAACATCACTAGAATTTTATTCAATTTTGAAATATTGTATTTATATCAAGAACAACATTAGAATTTTATTCAATTTTGAAATATTGTATTTATATCAAGAACATCACTAGAATTTTATTCAATTTTGAAATATTGTATTTATATCAAGAACAACATTAGAATTTTATTCAATTTTGAAATATTGTATTTATATCAAGAACATCACTAGAATTTTATTCAATTTTGAAATATTGTATTTATATCAAGAACAATATTAGAATTTTATTTCAATTTGAAATATTGATTATTCAAGAGTTTTATTCAATTTTAAAATATTTGTATATATCAAGAATATTATTAGAGATTTTATTCAGTTTGAAAAATATTGGTTATATCAAGAGTTTTATTCAACTTTTAAAATATGGATTGATATCAAGCATATTATTAGATTTTATTCAATTTTAAAATATTGTATTTATATCAAGCATATTATTAGATTTTTATTCAAGTTTAAAATATTGTATTTATATCAAGAATATTATTAGAATTTTTATTCAAGTTTCAAATATTGTATTTATATCAAGAACATCATTAGAATTTTTATTCAAGTTTCAAATATTGTATTTATATCAAGAATATTATTAGAATTTTTATTCAAGTTTCAAATATTGTATTTATATCAAGAATATTATTAGAATTTTTATTCAAGTTTAAAATATTGTAATTATACCAAGAACATCATTAGAATTTTATTAAAAAAAAAAAAAATATTGTATCTATATATACATAATTTCACTAGAAATTTTAATATTGTGTCCATATATTAATTAACAATTCTTAATTCAGCAAAAATTAAACATACGTTAGTATTTAAGTTCAATATATGTAAATGAATAATTATTAATCAATTCTTATTTATATTTGCAAAATGAGATCAATCTTAGCAATCTGTCAATTATATGATAAAGATGCTTATCTTGTAAAACTAAACACATGCTGTATAACAAACAATGTTCATTTTCTCTCTTCATAATATGTTTAACAATAAACTTCAAACAGCATTAATTGAATTGTCATCTAAATCCAAATGAATCCATGATGCACATAATCAATATTTGTAATATCATCTTCAGCAAAACTCCTTGTAAATATAATTCTTACTCTTAAATGATACTTAGTAATGGAATTACCAAGTAACCCAATAACATAAACAATTGGCAAAATAAGAACAAAATGTAAATAATTAATTGAATAAATGTATATAATTTTCATGGAGTTTGTCGTGAGACGTGATAGAGTGAACATCATTTTTGTTGTGAAAGAAAAATTTACGTAAAAACATAGTTATAGTTAAGTAAACAGATTCAATTTTGCAGTACCACTAGTGCGATATATGTTGAATAACTTAGCCAAATTTTATGAATTTCTATCGGTCCCAAATTGAGTTATTAAAGTGAGAAATTAATTTTTTTTATTAAATTAGAACAGAAATAGTTCAGTTCTAGTGAGATTGTGGGCGTGGCTTGGTGGGGATAGAGATAAGTATTATATTTACCTACCTATTTAAGTAGCCAATAATCAAGGTCAGTGCACTTTGTATATTTATCAGTAGTAAGTACGTCTGATTTAGTAGGAAATCAACATAAATTTGTTTTTTTTTGAAATAAAATTAAAAATATAAAAGGAAAGTGTAATTAATTAGCTGTTTGCAGTATGGACGAAACAAAATTAACTGAATTATTAATTAAATTTAAAAGTGAAATAAAAGAAGATTTCGAAGTGAAAATCAATCAAATTAAAGACAAATTGGAAGAAAATTGGGCTGAAATAAAACAAAGAATTGAAATTTGTGAGAGGAAAAATGCTAATATTGAGAAGGAGTTAAGAAGAAAGAACTTAGTAGTTCACGGTATTGAAGAATCTAAAAACTACACCTATTTTGAATTGGAAAAGCAGGTTTTAAATTTATTAAGAGAAGGTGTTAAAGTAGAAATAAAAGAAGAGGAAATAGATTTTGTTAAAAGGATTGGAATGCAGAAAGAGGGTAAAGTCAGACCGATCTTATTCGGTCTAACTACATACAGGAAAAAAGTAATGATCTTGAAAAATAAAAGGAACTTGGAAGATAAGGAAATTTATATAACAGAGGACTTTCCCAAAGAAGCTAAAGATAAAAGGAAGGAATTAAAGGAACAGATGATGGAAGAGAGAAAGAAGGGAAAATACGCTGTCATAGTATACGATAAATTAATCGTAAGAGAAAACAAAGAAAATGGAAGGAAAAAGAGGCGAGCTTCAGATCATACACCTAAAAAGGATAAAGAAGAGAAGCAAAGGAGCGAACCTAACAGGGTTAAGAGAATAAAAGATAAAGAAACCGTAACTACTAAAGATATAGGTTCATTTTTCAGAGATCGTACGACTTCGGAAAGCAGTACAAGCTCTGCTCACTCCGCAAGAAATTTAATAAAAGAAAAATAGGAATTAGAAGGAATTAGGCTCTCACGGCAACCCGACATCGGCAGAATTGGATTTGATTCGAATGGAAATTTAATAGCATCAAGCTGCCAGAAAGGCTGGTCACCGAGGCAGTATCAGACCATTTCCTCCCAAAATATTAAAAATAAAAATTTATATATTAACTTGGGGTCACTTAATGTCAGAACTCTATCCACAGAGGATCGACTTATAGAACTAGAACAGGCTCTACAGGAAACACACTTAGATATACTTGGATTATCAGAAATTAGAAGATGTAATGAAAATATAATTGAAAGACAGAGCGGATATATTTTTTATTACAAAGGTGTTACTAGAGGTATAAATGGAGTAGGTTTCATGGTTAAAAAACATCTTAAGAAGAATATTAACTATTTTGATTCTATAATGGATAGAATAGCTATTTTAAGTATGAACTTCGGTAGTCGTAGAACACTTTGCATATTACAAATATATGCCCCTACATCTCAGTCATCTGAAGAAGATATTGACGGATTTTATGCGAAACTGGAGGATGCAATGAAGAAACTTCGGGGAACGTCGAGATGTAAATTGATTATTTTAGGAGATTGGAATTGTCAAGTGGGATTGAGAAGGGAAGAAGAACAGGGAACGATGGGACCTTATGGTATTGGACGGCGTAACAAGAGAGGATGGAAATTAATACGTTTCTGCCAACAGCACCAACTCAGAATAGTCAATTCATTTTATAAAAAAAGGAAAGGAAGGAAATGGACATGGCAATCACCAGATGGAAGTTATAAAAATGAAATAGATTTTATCCTCGTGCAAGATCTAGGTATAATTCAGGAATTTGAAGTTTTAAATAAATTAGGCTTCGAATCTGACCACCGAGCAGTGACCTGTTCTCTTAAGCTGACTAGAGATAATCCTCATCCAAATAGGAACGATCTGGGAATACAAAGAAATTTGACAGAAGAAAATATTAAAATAGAAATGCATAATTTCCCAAACATTTTAAATTTAACAAACGAAATGGATGTGCAAATAATATATAATAGTATAATAAGCGATATTAAGGCATTTATAAATAATCAATCGGGTACACGTAGTAAAGGGATAATGAAGCTAAACAAAGAAACATTAGAAATGATACAAAGAAGAGATAAGATGAGAAGGAAGAAGGAAAAAACGGCTGAGGAAAGAATCGAAACTAATTTAATCTGTAAATTAACAAGGTATAATATAAGGCGAGATATAGAGAAATATAACGAAGGGATAGTTCGAGAAATTTTAGAAGAAGCAAATTCAACGAAGAAAGTTAAGAAGGCTCTTTTTCCGGATAAGAAGTGGATAACGGGGGTTCAGAATGATAAGGGAAGGGTAATTCTGGATCGCAACCAGATTGTTGAAAATGCAACATCCTTTTACAAAAAGTTATATTCCAGTTGCGAGAATCAAGTTTGTGATTGGTTAAGTGAGACAGTGGACAATGAAGAGAGAATAGATGACTTCGTAGAAGAGGAGATTGCAGCTAATATTAAGAGGTTGAAAAAAAGAAAAACCCCAGGCAGTGATGGTATAACGAATGAAATCATAAAGTTAACTGCACCATATATTCTCAAATCGCTAACTTTATTGTTTAATAAAATTCTGTCTACCGAAAAAACGCCGGAGCAGTGGAATAAAATTAATATTATACTCATTCATAAGAAAGGAAGTACCCAAGATTTAAACAACTTTCGACCAATTAGTTTAATTTCGAATTTTTGCAAACTTTTTATGATGATTTTAAAGAATAGAATAATAACAGTACTAAATGATAACCAACCAATAGAACAAGTGGGGTTCCGTTCTGGCTATTCGACTATAGACCATCTACAAGTAATAAATCAGGTGCTGGAAAAGGCCAAGGAGTATAATATCACTACATGTATCGCTTTAATCGACTTTGAAAAAGCTTTTGATAGTGTTAGCCATGATTTTCTTTATCGAACCTTGCTAAATCAAGGGGTGCATCCAAAATGGGTCAGAATTATCTACAATATGTACAAAGATTTGGAGGCACGAGTAGTGATGGATAGATCTGGTCCTACTTTTAGATTGGCTAGAGGTGTTAGACAAGGAGACCCAGTATCCCCCAACATATTCAATGCTGTCCTAGAGCAAGTTTTTAGAGGATTAAATTGGGAAAAGGTGGGCATAAATATCAATGGAAGCAAGTTGAACCATTTGAGGTTCGCAGATGACATTTGCCTTTTCGCTTCTTCAGTTGACGAACTCTTCTCTATGATTAAGGAACTTGCAGACCAAGCAGGGAAAGCGGGGTTGAAGATAAATGCCGAAAAAACAAAACTAATGTCAAATGGGCCAGGAAAATGTTTTGTTATAAATGGAGAGAAAATGGACTGGGTAGAAAGTGCAGTGTATCTAGGACAACTGATCTCCTTTAGAAATAAAACTACAGAGGAAATTAATCGGAGGATTTCTATTAGTTGGAAAAAGTATTGGTCCCTGAAGCACATTTTTAAATCTAACCTGAACATGACTATCAAGAGGAATGTTTTTAATGCCTGTATCATTCCCTGCCTCCTTTACGGGGCGCAGACTTGGTCCATGACTAGAAGAAATGAGCAGCAGCTAAGAACTACGCAGAGAGCCATGGAAAGAAGTATTCTGAATATTAAAAGAAAAGATAAAATTAGAAATACTGAGATTCAGAAAAAGGCTAACTTCTTGCAAGTGGTGCAAATCGCAAAAAAATTCAAGTGGAATTGGGCGGGACACGTGGCTCGAGCTAGAAACTCATGGACAAACAGCGCTACTGAATGGTGGCCATTGGATAAGAAAAGGAATAGAGGCCGGCAGTATATAAGATGGAGAGACGAAATTCAAAAATTCGTTGGATCTAACTGGACCTCTAGTGCGAGAGACAAAACGAAGTGGAGAGATTTGGGAGAGGCCTTTGCCCAGATGTGGGCCTAATTCCGAAAAATAATTAATTTAATTAGTTATTATTAAAGAATATTTGAGTATGTATTTAATTTATTTAGTTTATTTCATCTACTATCTAATAATAAAAAAAAGAGGAGAAAATATTTTAATGTTTTGTATGCTAATTTTTTTTGGAATAAAGGCTTTATTTATTATTATTATATGGTTCCGGCAAAGTATGAAATTCAGGCATTCTATAGAATTTGTTGTGGTGGTTGGTTCCGCAGAGCTGGAAAGCATCAGAGACATTTTCCGTGGTAGCCTGCTTCGTTTTGTGGTCATCGACCGGTTTCGGGCGTTCGCCCATCTTCAGATGCGTTTTTCAGACAGTGCCAACACAGGACTCGTACAGAGACTTAGTATTACAGAGACTTAGTATTGAGTTAGTGTAAGCTAAGTCTCGTACGAGTCTGTGTTGGCACACTGTCTGAAAAACGCATCCTGAAGATGGGCGAACGCCCGAAACCGGTCGATGACCACAAAACGAAGCAGGCTACCACGGAAAATGTCTTGATGCATTCTATAGAATGCCTAGGCATTTCATATAATACTATGCGTGGTTTATACTCAGATTCGTACTCTCTATCGATATTCCTTATGATAAATTTTGTGTATTGCTAGAATTCATTTTGTTTACTTGGGGAAATTCTATTATAGTGTTTCAGTATAATAAATCATGATATTCATTCCAAATGGTGTTTCAATAGTTCTGGTAATTTAAATAAAATAATTTAACTTTTAAATGTGAAGTTACTTTCTGCGATCTGACAAAGGCGTTTGATATGGTATCACATACACACCTTACTATTGGAGAAGCTTCGGGATTATGGCATTGAAGGTGAAGAGCTATCTTTTTTTCGGCAGTATCTGACTGGCAGACGGCAGTATGTACATCAGAAAGGTGAAAATTCAGAGCAAAATGTGGTGAAACACGGAGTACCGCAAGGTTCAGTGTTGGGACCGCTTCTATTTCTGATCTGCTACAGTGAGGTTGCACTGAAAGACTTCTGTTATATGCGGATGATACTACTCTCATCACAAGAGGTAAAGATCTGGAAGAAGTTATTACAAGGTCCAGTAAGAGTCTTATTCAACTAGAAAAATGGCTACAAGTAAATGAATTGATTTTAAATAAAGAAAAAACATGCAGGAAAGTTTTTACAATAAGTCAAAAAGAAACAGACTCACCTGCGAAGTTTCTGGGAATAACGATAGACGCTAATCTCTCTTGGAAAAGCCATATATATAACCTCAGCAAGCAATTGGCCACAGTAATTTTCCTGATTAGAAGACTCAGGGAGGTAGTCTCAATTGAGGTATTAAAAACTGCCTATTTCGGCTTGTTTCACTCTCGGATGGCTTATGGAATTGAGCTTTGGGGTGCCGCATCGGAAGCCAAGGTGATTTTCAAGCTCCAAAAAAGAGCAATAAGAACAATGCTAAAGAAAAAAGCTCGAGACAGTTGTAGAGAACTATTTGGAGAGCTGAATATTATGACCCTATCCTCTCTGTTCATATATAGACATGCTCTGAAACAGAAACAAGAAACAAACAAGGATTTCAGGAGCAAACAATATAACTACAACATTCGTAGTAAGTCTGATATAAACATACCTAAAACCAGATTGGTCAAGACAGAATGTAGTCCGAAAGTAATCTCCGGAAGAATCTACAACCATATTCCAAGAGAAATTAGAGAACTGAGTGATCCAGCATTCAAAAAAAAACTGAATGGTTTTCTTATGAAAAGCACATTCTATAATTTGGATGAATATTTCTAAGAAAATTACAGTGTAGAACTATTTAAATGAACAGATACACATAAACTGAACATAGAACGAATAGAATGTAAAAGATTATAAAGATGTATAAAGATATTTCTATATAAAGAAGTATAAAGGTCGCACACAGCCAATATCTATTACAATAAGTAATAATGAACTAGTTTGTTTATAATGACGAGCCTCTTATATTTGGTAAATATGTACAGGCAAATAAACAAAATAAATAAATAAATAAATGATTACTCATTATAATATATTTTGAAATAGGGATGTAATAAAATAAATGGGGGCTCGTCCGGGTTGAATTTCATACTTTGCCGGTAACATATATATAATAATAATAATAATAATAATAATAATAACAATAATAATAAAAATAAAAATAAAAAAGTAAGATACTCCATTTTTAAATAAGTAAGTATACGAGCATGTGAAATTTTCTAAATTGAGTTCTCACCGGAAGTCCATATTTTGTGGTACTCTAAGGACGAAAAATATGTTTTTGGCGAAGGTTCTGCGAATGAAATGGTTACAGGAAGTTGATACGTGATATTCCATTTTGATACCACTTCCTCCGTCATATGTTAGAATAAGGGTTTGATCAAAATCTATCAACTACAAGTGGTTCTATTATCTATTATATAATAAAGAAGGTACAATCGATGTATTGCTAGAATTTTAAATTTTTAAGAAAATTGGTTAACCGGAAGTGCGACTTTGCTAATAGGTAGTTTTTTAGGGGGGGGGGGGATTTTCTCTAAAACGGCTACGATTTTCTTAAAACTTGCAATGCTATTTCTTTCCACACGTTTATTTGAAATATATTTCCGGATGTTTCCGGTTTCTAATGTTTTGTACGTAGATTTGTTCGATTTTAATGGCGTTCTCTTAATGAATGAATGAATATGTAAAACATTTTGCCTAATTTGGAGAATGAAATCTGTTGTTCTATATTATTTTTTTTACTTACTATTACTGCCTAGTGAGAGGAAGTATTACGATCGTGTCAAAGTTTAGAAAATGAGTTCTCACCGGAAATACATGTTTTGAGGTCCACTGAGTATGAAAAAAAGTTTTTAGCGAATGGCCAGTATGTGAGTGTGTAATGTTTGAAAACAAAATGTCTAAAAACTGAAAAAAAAATCGCAGGAAGCTCTAACTCTGGTATTCCGTTTAGGTAATATCGCATCTGACACGAAGATTAGGGTGAAATTCATCAACCGGAAGTATACTGAATACGGAAGAAATCAATTCTAAACCGGAAGAAACTGATTGGTTTGCTCTAGAATATTTGCAACATTTGAAAGAAAAATTAAAGAAATCCATTTTAAATATTTTCAGCACAAAAGTAGTGGGTGTAACGAAAAAGTCTTTCTGTATTTCACCTTACGATTCAAAAAAAATTTTTTTTTACTCACGTACTAAGATAACTAAGGCAACATCACAAAATAAATAAATAAATAAATACTAAGGTTACTGCTCCAAATACAGGCCATCAACTTGAACCCATCTGTAAGCCAACAATTCGATGTCGTTCCGATACCTGGAGTTGTCTTTGGAGGCAAAAAAAAAACTCCAAACATCCCATTTTCACCTCTTCCATATTTGTACTATATAAAAAGTGGGCCATGAGCGGAAGAGATGGTAATCAGAGGGTATCAAATTCGGGCTGTAAGTTGCGAGAGGGAGGAGTTCAAAATTTAAATCTTCGATTACTGAGAACGTTTGACGTGACATGGGCAGCCTTGCGTTGTCTCATTGAAGGAGTACACTTTTTCAGTTAACTCAAGAGGGATATTTTGCAGCCAAAATAGAGTGTTCGGCTTCTAGCTGAGTAGGGTATAGTTCGGATGTAATCGCAAGACTGTCAGGAACTAGATCAAAATGAATGATGCCCTCACATATCCATTACACGAACAGTATAACTTTTCTTCTCAAATCTTTCTTTTCGGGGGGCGTACAGCTGGTTAACCTGATCTAATCAATTATTTTTTTTTTTTTTGTTCATTGTAAACGAACCCTCTTCAAAATAAACCCACTTTTCATCGCAAGTAATAATTCGTTTGATGAAAGGAAAAATCACACCGGTTTTGGAGAAGGATTTTACAGATCTTTAACTCGGCGAGCGACTCTTCTTGGGGCCTAAGTTGATGTGAATGTTTTGGCGGCAGCTTCTGGGAAGTATGGTGGTTGCTCATAGGTTGCGGTTTATGGTTGTGCAGGGCACGTCTAATTTACTGCACGTGAGTTTTCTGGTGCTGGTGCAAGGATCCACCTCTGAAGCTGTCGCCAGAAGTCCTGAATCTATGGAAAGCGGACATCCTGGATGAAGCTTACTATCCAGCCTCATATCACCATCTCAAAATTTTTTAAACCAGATCTGTGCAGCCTTTAAAGTTCATTAATTTCGGAAGTGGCGTTCGTGGCAGTAGCTTTTTCTATTTAAAGTAGTTACACAAAAATCGCCCGAATTCTAGTTTGTACTAGGTTAGTTATTAAATCGCTCACAAATCGCACAGATCTTTCCACAAGCTTATAATTGTTCGCTAAAGAAAGTTGTAATAAAAGAAAACAAAACGCACAGACTTTTATTATATCCTTATAATTTAATTAGTACGTTCAAGTAAGAATCTGCATCTTTCTGATAAATTAAACGAAAGATTGTATAAAAATTTTTTTTTTTTTTTTGGAACCGCATAAAATGAGATCGCCAAAAATTAATAGTGCGTATAAAAGGTACTCCGCAAATAAAGGGATAATTTGCGTTCGTAAAATAAAGGACGCTTAAGTGGAGAGATGGGTGTAAAATAATAGCGCTATTTTTATTTATTTATTTATCATGTATACATATTTATACTATATATTAGTGGCAGACTGATAGCAAGCAATTTTATTTCGTTTTTTTTTTTTGTAATATTTTTTTGTAGTATGCCTAATCATATTTTTCCTCTTCTGTTCTAAAAAGTGTATATGTGGTTTTAAGTTTTAATAATTTTCTATGATTTGTTCTTGTACTAACTCATTTGTAAAAACAAATAAAGTAATTATCATCATTAAATAGACAATTTATTCCGTTGGAATATTTAATTATGACATTGCTGAGGTGAAATATGTAAAAATTACAAATTTTCTTTCCTGTGTCACCCATTAACTAGATAATTCAAACGATTGACTATATAACTCATACTAACATATATATATATATATATATAAAAATGGCATGTCATTAGTAATTTTATTTCAGCCTATTCCGAATAAATTGCAAAATTAAATTTTAATAAGATTATACATAACATATTGCAGTTGTAATATAGATGATTAAAATTGAGTTAACGGTTCTTTTTATTCCTTGCATCAATTAATTTTTTTTTACGATGTTCCTAATTAAAATTAGACCTCTTTCATCTCGTACAAGCGTTAATAATTATATTATAACAAATTAAGTCACTTTAGTCAAGTCACACGGAGGTTTGTTGTTGTTTATTGATTTAATAAAAGCAACTAACCAAAATAATACTCAAAACACAGTTCTCATTAACTTTTACTAACAAATAAAATTAATAGCTTCCATTGTCTCCGGAATAAACTAAAATTAATAATCTTAGTTTTGAATAAACGAATAATAAATTTGATAGTATTCATACGATCCTATACGATGGAAGTTAAGACTTAAAAGCGATTAAGAAAATTTTGGGCCATTTAATATTGGATTGATAACAATAAAAATACTTTGACTAATCTAGTTTAGAGAAGCTTATTTTATCAAGTGAAATTTCCAGAATATATACACCATTACTAAGACGAGGAAGTGTTGTTCAACAGGAAGAGTTGAAAGGAATAACTAGATAGTGGGTTAGTGTGAAGAGATTCCCCAAGAAAGCAAGCTAGCTGTCTGTACCCGTTGCTTAGTAGTGGATAGCATGGAGCGCTGGGACTACAAAATGATATTAGCTTGGTACAACACTGTGTAAGGGAAATTCTCTGGCCCTAACCAAATCTCACGGCATTATGCTTGTTCTACTCTCCGCTTGGCTCTCTCACTTCTGATCAATATATCCGTTCTCTTTTCACTAACTCTCCTTCTCTACTAACACTTCTCTCTTGTATTTGTAATTTCCGGTGTTTATATAAGACCACGCCCCCTTCTTTTTCCCTATTCCCTTCCACTCTTAAAGACACATACGTACATACATACATACATGTATACAGAGAGACACATAAGACCCGTTTATGTAGAATTCATTTCCGTCTTTTTCACTCACTTCTCATGTGCTTTCTTTTCTTTTTTCCACACTTTTTTTTTTTACCATTTTACCTTTTCACAATCAAGAAAATAACTGACAAAAACTGAATAGAAGCAAACATAAGGTTGTTTTGTTAAAACGTGTTATTTTCAGTTTTTTTTCCATTAGATTATATCAAACCCAATATTTTGCACATGTGTTTATGTCATATTAACATTAATAAATCAAGGAAAAACATTCCCCTCTTCCCCTCTTTAATACTTTCAGAATAATTACTAATTTTAAAATATTTTTCTCCTTAGTTGCTGTGGTTGGTTCCGCAGAGCTGGAAAGCATCAGAGATATTTTCCATGATAGCCTGCTTCTTCTTGTGGTCATCGACCGGTTTTGAGCGTTCGCCCATCTTCAGGATGTTTTTGTCAAAACAGTGTGATTACATAGACTTGCACAGAGCAAATACAGTTGATACACTGTGATACACAAATACTATCAACTATACCGTTGGAACACTTTTCTAGAAAATCACGTAATGTTGAAAAAACAATTCAGCAAAGTCGTATTTCCGATTAATGTATTTTGTCTGAAACTTTCGTATAAGACGCAGCCTAATACCTAAAGCGGAATATCAAGTTTTGAACTTCCTTCGCTAAAAAAAAACAAAAAAAACGCATCATGGAACCTCAAAGCATGTATTTCCAGTGAAACCCCATTGATACGATCACATTTTCTCATACTAGGAATAGGAGAAAGTAAAAAGAAAACGAAGTTGATAATTAGCGAAATTTTCCAAACTTATGAAGAGGTTGTGTAGATTAGATTAGATTCGAAACGGGGAGGGCGAGCTTCGTTCCACTGCGTCATACAATGATACGTCTATTGTGGATCCCCTAAAATTATAGCACATCCTTCAGCTTCGCCCTTTAGGCCTAGCAAAGCTGAGAGTGGCTTCGTCTTGCAGCTTACGGCTTCGAGATTGCTTGTCCCCAGTTGAAGAAACCTTGTCCTTGCCAGGCCGGCACACTCGCAAAGGATGTGTACCAGGGTTTTCCTCCTCAGTCTTGCAGAATCGACATACCGCGTTATCTGCAAGCAGTAATTTGGTGCATGTGCCTATTCAGCCTACAATACTCTGATAATAGACCCACTATTAGCCTTATATCCCTTCGGCTATGGCTCAGTAGATCCCTGGTAAATTTGGGCAAATGTCTCTTAATGAAGGAGTTTTGTCTGCCTCTTCCTTGGTGTTCTCTCCCACCAATGCAGACCTGTGCTTCTATCCAACCTTTAATAAAAGTTTGAATTAGGCTCCTGGACAACCCGCAGAAGAGTTCGGGGCCTATAAAGATATACTACGAACCCTCCCTCTCTATAGCATCCGCCCTCTCATTGCCCAGAAATCTCGCATATCTCGGTACCCAGGCGAGTATCAACTTGTTCCGAGCACCCACCTCGGTTAGGGCAGCTAGGCTATCCTACACCAGTCTCGGGACTATTTGGTGTGAAAAAAGTGCCTTCAGGGCTGCCTGACTGTCGGAGTGAATGGCCACTCTCCTATCCTCTAAGCCTTGCCTTATAATCTTCTTAGCGCAAAGAAGAGATTGTGTAACTTTGAAGAATAACAGAATGTGCCAAACTTATCAGCCTATTTTTTTTTTTTTTTTTAATAATAATAATTTGAAAATGAGAATAAATCAGCGTAGTTAAATCTATTGTATTTATATAAATAAAACAACTAATATATTGTAACAAATTTAATTGTTTTCATATAAATGTTTATTCAAACAAAAAACAAAAAAAGAATAATATCAGTAAATATAACACTTGTGTGGCCCCCTCCCTCCACCCTATTATAATTTTAGATAACAATAATAGAAGTGTAACAATATTGAGTAACGTGTGAGGTCTGTGTGTATTTTGTTTCATTGCTTGGTAATTGTATCACTTGTTCAATTAAAGAATAGAAAACAAAAGAAAACAAATATATATATAACAAACAAATATATACAATTGATATATGTACATAAATTAACATTTAATTACGTTGAACAAAAAAAATTAAAAAAAATAATAATAAGAACGGGGTGTACCATGTAACAACCTCTTCGCATGTTACTTCTGCCAGGGATTTTTCTAAAAAAAGATAGAGACTCTTCTTTAACAACTCATTTACTAAGATTTCACATTTTCAAAACAACTAAAAACAATATCTTTTGTTTTTCCTTAACAAACATCCACTAAGCATCCGTTCTATGCTACTAATGAAGCCAAGCTTTCTTTTCTCAGTAATATTCACCTCTTTATTAGTAACCCGTCATGTCCTGTTATATTACTACTTCCGTTTCTATTTACTACTTTTTAGTATGTTTCTACTAATAGAGTATTAACTACAAAAATATTAATATTTATATAGCACTGGCTGGCATCCTCTTCTATTCAAGCAGGTGGTGGATACCCTCTAGGATCTTTCTAAGCTGAAACAAAAAAAATCTGTTGTAAAACACTCTTATTGCAAAACAATTAAAATTGACAAATTTTCGTTTAAAATTTCTAATTTTAATAAAAATATAGTTTGGCTTTTCCTAAATACATTGTGGCGGCGATGGGGGGATACATGCTGTCTCAGCACATACATCTATGGGTCGACAATCCATTTAAATGAATCCTCGCCTCTGCGATAAGTTCCGCCATACATCCATCCCTCTCTCCTGGGCTGTTCTCCTCCAAATTCTGGCTCTGTATCCTTGGTTGTTTATCAATGTTGGTCGTTATCAATGTTGTTTGTGAGATTTGGTCGTATAGAAATGATTCGTTCCTTCTCTTCTTCTTATTCTTTCACCTCATCTACGCGAAGGTTTAGATGTCCGGCTATTCTTTGTCTTCGTTTAATCATGTAAGTTTCGAGTATGCGAGGGATTGGCCCACAGTACTCTAGCGTAGTGGGCGGGCTGCTCTCTTTGGGCTTCTACGCTTGCCTCACGGCGCTTCAGTGACAGCCTGTTCTCTGTCTCCTCCTCCCTGAGACGTTCGGTCGTTCTGACCCATTCAGGATACACCGTTTCCCTCCTCCTTTCTCAACTCGGGCTTGGTACCGGCTACGGCGGAGTTTTGATTCGTTCCTTTACTACCAAATCGTAGAAATCATTATGAATCATAAAACAAACTAGTAAGACTACAATTTTAACATATTTCAATTATATATTATTTTGTTCTTTGTTATTACGCCTAAATAAAATAAAAGTAATAAGAAATTCTGAATTGATTTGCCAATTCTTTCGAGTTTTTTGCCACCACTTTTTTAACGGGTGCAAGGAAAATAAGAATGAGTAAAACGATGTATTTATTATAATAAAGAAGTTATCCTGAACAATAGATCTCCTAGGGTAGATCGCGGTGGAATGAAGCTCATGCCACCTCTATTGTTAATCTACTACCTGAATATATCTAAAGTAGAGAACGGGAAAAAATAAGAATGAGTAAAACATTAAATAAACGTTAATTTCATATGGTTATAATAGTATTATTTTGGCATAAAATATTTGCAAGAATTCCCAAGAAAGCACACGTAATTTGTTAGGAGAACCAGAAGCGTGTAAAGGTAGAATGAGTTGAGGTCAGAAAATGGGAAAATCAATGTGTAAGCTTCAGCATGCACAGTTGGCCTGAAACCAGGCCCCTGTTTGTAACTCTTATTATCTGATATAAATTATTATCTATTTGTCTCTTTTGATATTTTGATTTAAATCTCGTTGTTATTTAAAAAATCAAAAATTGAGAGGGTTTAACAATGTAATTCTATCAATCAATATTATTTATAATTTTATTTATTTATTTATTTATTTTTTTAATAATTATTACAAATTTCAAATCAATAAATTGAAAACAAAAGTAACAATTCTTTTAATCGCAGGACTCGAGAGCAATGAAGTTGTTGATAAATTCGCCAGGCTAGTTAGTGGACGTCGTAATGAACTTAAAAATTTTCCAAACGGATTCGAAACTAGAAGTCCAGGTAGGCAAAATAGAACTACATTTATATGTTTATAATTTAATAATAAGTTTCCGTCTTCGTACAGGTTTTTTTTTTGATTATATGAGTTATGATACTTGGTGTTTCGAAGTTAGAAATTGAAATTTTATTCTGTATGATAATAAAGTTAATGGTGATTAGACGAGGGATTAACATTAACTACTCAATGTAATCGCATCGAATATTGTTTTTAAAACGGTTTAATAAAAACAAATTTTTTTTCTTTCCCCCATTATTGTAAGCGGAAGTATTGTGAACAAGTTAAATTTTCGAACTTCAGTTGCATCGGAATACAAGATTCTAAGCTTTTCTCTCGCACACTCTCTGGTCCTCTAACAGTTTATTGCGTGTGCGTGTCGGAACAAATTATATCTCGAAATGCGACTTAAACTCAAATTTGATATTCCATTTAGTTACCACGACAGTTTCAGTCTAAATCCATCAACCTGAATGTGATTTTCACTGATTTTTTTTTTTTTTTTCCTACTTCCTCTTACTTGCTGGTGGTAAGAGGAAGTATTGCGATCGTGTCAAATGTTTTATATTGAATTTTCACTGGTTATACAAGTTTTGAGGTCTCCTGAGTCCGAAAAAATAGTTTTTTTAGAAATTGGTCAGTGTGTGAAATTTGTAGAAAGTTCAAAGTTAATATTTATTTATTTATTTATCACTTTCTCTTACTCCTCGTACGAGGAAGTACTGTAATCGTGTCAAATTTTCGATATCGAGTTTTAACCGAAATATCCGTTTTGAGGTCCCTGAGTCCAAAAAAGTGGTTTTTAGCAAATGTCTGTGTGTGTGTGTGTATGTATGTATGTATGTGAACAGCATAGCTCAAAAACGAAAAATCGTAGAAAGTTGAAATTTGATATTCCGTTTAGAGGTCACCATGGGATCTGACTGTACGTTATCTGTAAAAATTCCTCAACCGGAAGTACCACTTTACTAGTTGGATTTTTTACTTTTTTGCGATTTTCTCAAAGATGGCTCCGACGATTTTCTTTAAACTTTAAACATCAACCACACATACAAAGAACAAACTTTATTTGAAACATTTCTCTGGGAAAATTCATTTAAGGGCTGTTATGGGGGAAGGGAGGGGTTAGGTTTTCATCTAAAGTACTATTTCAGTTTATTAAACAATTCCATCATCTAAATAATGTTAATTAGAATTAAATATTTCGTCGAAATTCCGAGTTTGGAAAAAATCGGATGACCGGAAATGCGTTTACTTTACCACGTTACTAAATGATTTTTTCCACTTTTTCGCGATTTTCTCAAAAATGGTTTCAACAATTTTCTTGAAGCTTCCTATATAAACTAAACATACAATGATCTATAACTTTTATTTAAAACATTTCTCTAGGAAAATTCATTTATTGGCACTTTTAGGAAAGGGGTGGGGTTGTTTTTCTCTAAAGTGCTATCATAGTTGATTTATACAATTCTATCATCCAAACAAAATTAATTAGAAATAAACGGATGGCCAAAATTCCGAGTTTCATGGAAATTAGTTAACCGGAAGTGCGTTTTTACTGAATAGTTTTTTCAGTTTTCATCGAATTTCACTAAATTTGGTACACAAATTATAAAATTTGTCAATTATAATTTTGAGAACTGGAGTAAGAGAAAGTTGTGTGAGTGTTTCACACCAGATTTTTTTATTTATGATCTTTTTTTTTTTACAGTTCTAAAAATTACAGAGAGATTGGTTTGACAATTATTTTACACTTATAGAACTTTTTCACTATGAAAAAACAATAAATATCAAAATAAAAAGAGAAACAATACAAATTGATGGAAATAAAGAAGCAGTTATAAACACTATTTTTTAGCCCTGTACAATCAATTACATAATATCTTTACTCCCTAGGCAAACGATTCGAACAGTTAATGGTTAACTTCAGAACCTGTCAATTTATTTTTGTCAATACTGTCTCCAAATGAACAATATTATATACTCCGGGGTTGTCTGAGTCAAAAATATAATAATTTAAAAAAATTTCGTCTGAATGGCCTCAATATTTTTCTCGAGATATCTCAATGCCCACAATTCACTTGAATAAAGAAGAACAGAACCGATTAAGCTATTTCAACAGAGCAATTCTTAACTACCACGAAGTTGATTTCGACGAGCGAATTATTTGGAGGGCAGAATTTATTGTCAAACGTAATATTTAGTTTAAGTGCTCTAGGAGGGAACCTGACAGTTAATTTTTGATTAAAATCTTATTGTCAACCGCAAGTAAGACGTTGCTGAATGTTTTTTATTTTTTCCATTTTTCTCGAAAATGGGTCCAAAAATTTTCTTTAAACCTAGTGTTATAAATTACCCATATAAAGAACTACAATTTTTAAGACAGTTTTGGGCGGGTGGGGGTGGCGGGGTTATATTATAGCTATAAAGTACTATTTTAGTTTATTATACAATTCTATCTCCATGTAATATTAACTGAAATTAAATATATTGCTAAAATTCTGAGCAAATCGATCGAACCGGAAGTGCATTTATACTGAACGGTCTTTAAATTTTCTATGATTTTCTCGAAAATAGCTTCAATGTTTTTTTTTTCTAAACGGAAGATCAAATTTAAACTTCCTGCGATTTACACCCACACACACACACACCCACAAACAGAATATTCACTAAAAACATTTTTTTGTAAACATGTATTTCCCGTGGAAATTCATTTCCATTATTTGATTATCAATCGTAATACGTCCTCTTCCTCTTTAAGAGAGAGGAAGAAATTATCAGTTTTTTCCCGTTCAGAAAAAAAAAAATATCTGGTGTGAAACACTCACACAACTTTCTCTTATTCCAATTCTCAAAATTATAATTGACAAATTTTTTATAGTTTGTGTACTAAATTTAATGAAATTCATCGAAAACTGAAAAAAAACTGTCCAGTAAAAGTGCACTTCCGGTTCACTAATTTCCTTGAAACTCGGAATTTTGACCATCTATTTATTTCTAATTAATTTTCTTTGGATGATAGAATTGTATAATTCAACTCTGATAGCACTTTAGATGAAAAACCTAACCCCACTCCTCCCCCATAACTGCCCTTAAATGAATTTTCCCAGAGAAATGTTTTAAATAAAAGTTGTAGTTCATTGTATGTGTAGTTGATATACCAAGTTTAAAGAAAATCGTCGGAGCCGTTTTTGAGATAAATTCAAAAAAGTAAAAAAAAAAAAAAAAAAAAACTAGTAAAGTGGTACTTCCGGTTGAGGAATTTTGATAGATAAGGTACTGTCGGATCCCATGGTGATACATAAACGGAATATAAAGTTTCAACTTTCTGCGGTTTTTCATTTTTGAGCTATGCTGTTCACACACACAGACCATTTGCTAAAAACCACTTTTTTGGACTCAGGCGACCTCAAAACGGATATTTCCGATGAAAACTCGATATCGAAAATTTGACACAATTACATTACTTCCTCTTACTAGGAGTAAGAGAAAGTAATTTTATAATAGATTTTAAATCGATATAAAATAAGATTTTAAAGATTAAATCTACCAATATATTCATCTTAACATTGGCTGGTTATTATCTGTTATTATCATTATTCCATTCTGTTAAATATTGTAACGATAATAGTTCCAGCTGGATGGGCTCTCAATGCGCAGCTGCAATGTCCCTCCTTGTTGGCTCACAGAAATACCAATTAAAAAAAAGTTACAAACCCCTGTACAGTTATTTTCATCGTAATCATATTATGTCATGTTGCGAGGGAGTGAAAGAATAATAGAAACATGGCCGGAATGTTTTCCACTCTCCA